>JAQFYG010001368.1:0-19405 GCA_034694325.1 Entomobrya corticalis | reverse complement strand
TGAACGTTAACATCATAAACCACCTTGTTTAATATTTCAATGCATTTTGTGACACACCAAATAGCCATATTTTGTGGCTTGTACTGCTTATCGTTTTCCGGGGTCGTTTGGTTCACTCATCATCAATCAAGTATTTGCCTCTAACTAAATGAAAAGTAAGCCAAGTACTTTAATGATGCACTTTTTAATTACGAAAATAATTGCATAACAAAAACTATTTCATTCATTTGTATTAATTGGCCTTCTAAGATGCACCATTGAAATAGTTCAATCATAACTTCATTTTGTATTAACTTTCATTTTCGTTTCGATGTAATGGACAAGGTCGTTAAATTTTTTTTTGCATGCACCAATATGCGTTTTCGTATTCTCATTTATGCAATTTCATGCGGGTAAAGGTCGGATTATGCGATAATATGCGTTTTATGCAAAAATATTTTTTTAACCACAAATTAATAATTGATCATTGATCATTGATCTAGTTTCAATCTGCCTTGCCTTGCTTTCAATTGGTTGTGGATTAATTATGCGTTTTATGCTTTTTATGCAATTGCACGGCCCTGATAATAAAATAAACCCTAGAAATTTGGGGAAGATTGATTTTTTACTATATTTTGCATTTCTTTTCACGTTTATTTTAGAGGTTTTTAATATTGGGACGTGCCCAAAATAGATATAATTGCAGTCAAATCTTAAAAAATGCTTTACTATATTTAATTTAAAATAAAAGCTATTTGCACATAAGTTTCTAAACTTTCGTTTTCTTCTATGCAAAATGACGCATACAAAGGAAACTTATGATAAGAATATTTTTAGCTGTCTAGGTTTTGATTTATTTTTTGCGTAGTCGATTTTTGATATCAATACAAATACCAAAAAAGGTATAACTTGACCGAATATGTATTCTAATATTTAATTGAAATCCATCTTAATTACGTCATTAGGTAATACTAAGTAATATTTTAACTACGGGTTCAAATTAAAGCACAAATAAATAATATTTCATAGAGTGTCTTGACAATTAATTATATTTAGATTTCATAGCATAGTTATCATGCTTAAAAATGACATTTAATAATTTAAATGTTAATGGTTTTTGCAAAATCCTGACATACCTTGCATTTATGCAACAAATAGGCATGAAATAGTAAAAAAATGCGTTTGGATTTTCAAATAGCTCAAATCTTTAAAATTAAAACATTTTTCTGTATCTGAAGAACACAAATGTTTTATTTAAAAGACCGAAATTTTGAAGCTCTGCTTCCAATGAAGAATATAATCAAAACGTAGTACACTTATTGCACATTTATTTTTGTTTGAACATATACTACTTATATTTGGTTTTTATTTTTGTGCAAGTAAAATACAATATAGAAAATTTTAACAGTATTTAGCCGTTGGACTGTTTCAGGCATTATTGTAGTATAGAGACAGAGTGAATTAGTATAATATGAGTAATCAATGATTTTCTTGGCTAATTAAAAGTCTAAAAAAGTTAAACAATTCCTATGCAAAATAATAAAGTACTCAAAGACATGCTCCCAAAAAAGTAAACTCGATTATTATTGATTTCGGTTTGGAAATACGGTGAATAATTAATCAGTTTAAATCAGCAAAATAAAATTTCAGCGGGTTTTTGCTTTCAATTTCTTTTAATTTGCCGGTTTAGTTACTGGTAATTGATCACAAAATACTAACAAAATACCAGTGTTATCAGCCTTCGTAACTTATAGGAATTCCCTATTTTGTGAAATTGGTCATAAGCATAAACAAAATAAATAAGAAAACGGATTTATATTTCAACATTTTCGGCATTTTTAGACTGCCAACTTAGTTATAATTGCCAAATGATTAAATGTTAGTGGAAGACAGAAAGCAGACGATAGAACGAGTTTGTTTTTCTAAAATCCGTTTAGTAAAATTTTTTAGAAAAGTGAGTTAATATACAGGGAGAAAGAAGTGTTATTTTTACAAACATTATTAATTGCGTTATATCAAATAATGTAATTTTTGGCATAAGTCGGTGCCGACCTGATAAACGTTTTGCTTTCGGTTAAACCGAGATTTAATGTACGATGATTTGCATGGTTCACTCAATTTTTAGTGATAAATTTTACGCAATTTCTGAGGATGTTTTTTAAAATTATAGCTGGACAAGAGCATCCATATGCATAGCAATAATCCCAGCATGCCCCATCTTTTTGGAAAAATTTGGTTCGTACTCTCCAATCTCTTCAATCCAAGTTCATGTAGGGATGTTTTTGATTCCTTCCAATTTATCCGCTTTTTAGAAAATAGGACAAAGCGCTCAAACTTAAAATCTGAATCACTTTCTGCTTCCATGTTTATGATGCTTAATCTGTAAGTGCCAGAGTCCAAATGAAGGAAAACTGAAAGAAAATGTACATGCTATGCTTTATTTTTGTGTGTGTGGATAGGTAGAAGTAAATAGACTTTACAAAAATTCGTTTTTCCCTGTAAAATAACTCACTTCTCTAAAATTGATAAAAAACGGATTTTAGAAAAAAATACTCCAAATTCGGGAAAAATACTCAACTTTTCAGTGACAAACAATAGATGCCTAAAACATTTTTATTGTAAATAAAATCAGGATGTACGAAAAATTTACACATAATTTTAATTTTCTATTCATTTGAAAAAGATTTTTTAAATTTTTTATATTAGGCGTCAACATATTTATTTAATCTCCCAATTGCAACGTTTTATCGTATTCATATGTTTGAAATTTATTTTATATTTTATATAAATAATATTTCAAAAGGAACAATAAGTGTTTTTTTGAATTTAAAAACAAAATTGACCCCATTATAGCACAAGATTCATTAAATGGGTTGTTTTCTTCCTTTATTGGGATTTTCAATGAAATTTTGCGAATTCACTGAAACCCAAACATAAAATCCAAGACCTTCATGCAAGAGATGTTCAAAATTAATGATTATGAGATAAATATCAGGTCGATGTTACTTCCTTATTACAAGTCATAAGTTTGATGCATACAAAAACAAAAGTATTCCTCACAGGAAAAAATACAGTTTCTGCGCCTCATTCAGAAAACTAAAAAATATGTTATCTTGAAGCATATCAGAATGATAGTGATTAATTCACAATTTCAGTGAAATTAGTTTTGATGTAGTTGCGTATGATGGAGAAGTTTTAAACAGATATGGCAGATGGTTTTAAATCTACGTGGATAAACCCTTTTTATCCGGGTTTAAATGGACCCTCATAACAATCTTCTCAACTGGGTTTTATGGGTACCAGGTTTTTTCAATGTATCATTTGAATAACAAAATGTCGCGCTTTTGTTGGCTTCATTTGAATCCATGCATTAATTTAAAATTGCTCGTTAAAGCCCACTACTCATTTAACCCTATTTTACAAGTTAAAACCAACTACCCATTTAAACCTATTTTACCCGTAAAACCCGTCTATACCATGGGTATTGTGAGTTTGTTATGAAGACCCAGGGTTTTTGCCATATCTGGTTGAAAGGAATATTAAAAGATAAATGTTTTCGAGAGCACAGATCTACAGAATATCAACGATAGCTCGTCAAACGATGTGACATGCGGTACAGGTTTTAATAACAAAAATATTCAGTCTAGTTTCATCGTCCAAATTAATAACGTAAAAGTAAATTGATTTATTTGAATTGCTGAGAAAAAAATTAAAGTTATTTGAAAAAAATACAACTTACAATTTTCCCGAACAACTAAATTATTGATATTGATATTGACATTGATGAATTATTGAAAATATAAATTTACTAGCCACTTGGATATGAGGAATTTAGGAAATTTGATTTCAATATGATTAGGAATGTCAGTTCTGACAATTAGGAAAATTTTTTTAACTCTTATTTATTTCCTGCGGGGTCATTCTTGACGCCCTAGTTTGGCCGGTTAGAAGTCATTTCATGGTACTAGACTGACTTTATCAATAAAGTCAACAAATAATGATGTATAAATAATGCATATTTTGTAAGTTACTGCATAATTTGCCTTTCTTTTTGTTTTTGCGACTGTTCATTGGTATTTGCTCCAAAAAAATGTCATAAGACTAATTTTTCACCATTATGTGTAACTTATTTTGAGTTTTTGGATATAAACAGATCAACATACTGTGAATTTGTAAAACTTTTCTTAGCTGTAGACAGTCCGTATGAACGACCCCCTAGTTCTTTCAAATTTTCCTAAGATTTTCATGGTTTTTGAAACAATGATTAGAGATGAGCAGAGAAAGATTTTACCACTTCCATAGTAAATGCCCTTTTATGTACATACGCTTATTACAAATCTTTTACAAGTAAAAAATGTTTTAAAACTCATGTTTGCCCTTGATACAACCATTTAGTTGGGCATAACTGGATTTCCAAAAGACTTATTTATGTGGATATTTTATCGAACATTTGTGTGTTGTAACGTTACAATAAATATCTGTTATTTGAAAAAAATAATTTTATATTTGTTTTCGATTATAATTTTTTTTTAAATTTAGAAAAACATTGAGCTGAATATCCATGTTATCCCCAAATTTAAAACATATGTTGGTCTTTAGAAAAGGAACTGCTTTCAAGGGAATTTGGAAACCTCATTTTGCTCACCTTTAATGTTGAAGTGGAAAACCCATGGGTAATGCCTTTACAAGATGAATGAAATAAAGGAAAGTCCATAAATAACGGCGCATACTCTCATGACTCAAATGGTTTTTTGCAGAGGTTATTTTTATGTGTAAGCTCGGTTGACAATAAAAAATGCTTAGACAATGTGAAATAAATTGGATGGATACGCAACTTTTAGATGCAAAACTTGCGGACAGCCCCAGAATTTCATTGATTTTTTTCTTTCTTTGGTTTCATTTTGAGTATTTATTTTGCTGGTATTAGTAATGGATATGATTGGAGCGCAAAAAAATGAAGTATCCGTTTCATTCGAAAAATTTCCTATGGTAAATACTAGCTGACGGCAAAGATATGAATATAATAATGTAAGTTGAAATTTTATTGTAGCTTTTATCTTTTATTTTATTTCATTATTTTGTTTTCATTATTAATAGGCTGTGAATGATCGACAAAGACAGTTCCAGCAACAAAATGGACGGTGCGAACGTACATGTTCAACTGATTATTGACTAGGCCAGCAAATTGCCAATGACATTTTAAGCATGGGGCTTTAACAAAAAATTAGTGTCCATTTTTTAAACGATTATTTTATGTGTTAATTCCGGCTGCAGGGGTTATCAGTAACTTGCTCATTCAATTTAAATACGTGTAATCATCAGTGTTTAAAAAATGTGACTTAGGCCAATAATAATAGTAATAAATAATTAAATAAACTTTTTTTGAATTTTTAATATTAAATCTTAATTTTTATTACACAAAATGGAGTTTTGCCACGCAATGAATTTGGTAATTTAATGCTAAAGTTACAGATTTATTCAAAATTGGACAAAATAAAATGAAATGACTAATCCCCGAAATCAATTCTCGGCAACAAAGATTATAAGTCCCTCAGTTAGTTTTAAAGCATACAGTAAATTATGACATCTATTGAAACAATTATTTTTTTAATAAATTTATATTTATATTCATAAAATAAGCAAAAATCAAAAACAATAATTACAATGATAATGTTTTGAGCTAATGAAGGCACTGGTGTCATTTTTGAATTTTAGTTCATAAATTTATTGCCTGAATGTCTTTTATTATTTCATCTTTCAAATTATTTTGAAATAAATTTTTTGAAGAAAAGTTCCTAATTAGAAAATGTATTCTTAATCAAACTGTCGACATCATGTGATTACAATTTAGTAAAATTCATTTAGTGATTTAAAACATTTTTGAGCAATCCCATACATTATTTTTTATGCAATTTATGACCTTTACTATTTATCTAAAGGTCACTGAGTTCACTACCTAGCAATCAAAAGTCTGCCTTAGTTTACCCGTGGCTATAATATTAATATAAAACAAATATTTTTTTTATTCCATAGATTCCATTCCAACCTTTTAACTTTAATAATTACACTTTTGGAACAAAAATTCTGTTTACTTATATTTTATTTCTGTTTCGTTCTGTAAAAAAATTCTCACAATTTGTGACCAAACACTACTACTTGTTTGTCAACGAGTCTACACAAGTTTTTTAGATTTAAACTAAACTATTCAAAACTATTTTAAACTATTCAAAACCAGTTTATATGTTTGAATGAAAACATTTACAAAATTTGAAAAGTTTTTCGCTTTAAAGTACTAGATACATATTTCAACAGACGTAAAGAAGGAATGCATTATAAATAAAAGGATAATTAAATATAAGCACTTTGTGACATTCAAGGATTTTCTGAGCATTAAATGATCTATTTATAACATCTGAAGAGAAAAAAGAAAAACGAAACTGCAAAATATTTTTTTACATCAGTTAGGTTGATCGTTGAAGACCATAAAAATTTTGAAATATATTTGAGCTCACGTTACCCTTTTACACCTTTCTGCTTTTACAGTGGTTAGTACTTAAGATTTTAAAAGAAGGACGCAGCTTTGTTCTCTTATTTTTTATCTACTAATTTGCATAAAACTGATAAGGGTTATTTTTTTATCTCGAAAAAAAAAATTATTTAAAAAAATACGTTTTTCGAGGCAAAAAAGCTCGTTTATCAGTTTATGCAAATTAGTAGATAAAAAACAGAAAGAAAAGTTGCGCTCTTTATCTAAAATCTTAAGTTCTAACCACTGTACAATTTAGTTATTTCTGTCATTTCGAAATCGCCGCATTGCCTATATCGCTGTATGGTGTCTTTACGACCATTTTTAAGCATTGCCGTCTCTACGAAATATGTGTCTGTTTTCTTTCGTTGATGTGATTTGTAGACGAGAAAACACAAAAACACCATGATAACTATTATGAAAATTGACGGAAGAAAATATAACTTGTTGATAACTCTGAACACCTTTCTTTGCCAGGGAACCTTATATTTTCTCGTCATTTCTGGAAAATCTTTTAAGATCTCACTTTCCTGCTGCTCCAATATATCTTCGTAATAATCTATAAAAATCTCCTCTCCTGTCTCATCATTTACCAAAGGTTTATCAGAGGTGATTTTTACCTGTTGTTTGCCTAATTGAAGCTGAATACTGCTAACAGTTTTTACCCGTCCAAATGAACCACTTCGGTTTTCAAACTCGTCAAATTGGTGGATGTAATCGTCTAAAGTAGTCGAGAAGTAATCGTAAATTGTGAAAGTTGTGGCCATCTCTTTTCGATTTACATCTTCAGATTTTATATTTGTTACAATCAAATTCGCATCATCTTTGGAGTATATAAAGCTGGAATTACTGTTTTCGTTTTTTGTCGTGATTTCAACACCGTCTTCTAAATCTCCGGCAGCAAACAGATAGGAATGACCTTCTGGAATAAAAATCGGCCTGTGTTTTATCACCCATTTATTCACAACCATCGCTTGTGTTTCTTCAGTTGCCTCGAATTCTTCCCTTGACCGTTTTTCCCGATTCTTAATTTCCATTACATTCTGACTTAGATTTAGTGGAAGTATTTCCATTGCAATTGAATTAAGCAGTATTGAAATGTAGTTATAATTTTTTGTTCCATTCACAATTACAGTTTTTCCAGGGAAGATATCTGTCCAATTTTCCATTTGAATTTCGAGGTTGATTCCATTTTGAAACATTGTTGGAACATATTTTTGCCCAGTTTTGTTTCGAATTTGAAAAATAATATTGGTCAAGTCCAAAACATGAGACGAATCATTTTGTAACAACATTGGATATATATACACGTCATGGTCCAAATCCAGAATTTTATAAGCTGTCTGATTAAATCCAACCAAATGACTTTCAGCGGTTTCCCGATTTGTTAATGAATTGACTTCGAATGGATTTCCAACGTAGATGAAGTGTCTTCTTGTTTCCAGCACGAAAGATATCCCAAGTTTTTCCGCAAATACTGACATTTTAGGAATCATAGCATTTGTTACACTTTTTCCATCCAATAATTCTTTTGGTCTTGTAATCACAGCAATGATTTCCGCATATCTTGTGATTCTCAAGTGAAATCCTTCTGCAGTCATGAATTGCGGCTGGGAGTAAAACATGGCGCCATCCTCAATACTTCTAACAAAATGAGAAAAGTCCAAATCATGGTCATCAAATGTCGTGTAAATTAGTCGGGAATCTTCAGAAGAAAATCTGATAGAGCTCAGCTGTGAAAGTGTAAAATTTAAATAAAAAATATGTGTACTTCCCAAAAACCGATCAAATGTGTCCACTTCAATGTCAAAACTGCGAATAGAGGAAAAATGATAATAAAATGTAGAGTGCAGAAAACTGGTGACAAAATCCTCATTGATATTTTCATCTGATTCTTCATCGTCAATTTCTCTTTCGTCTGCGATTTCAACCAAGTTATTAATCGGAATTGAAGAGTTGGAATAATGCTCATTTGCCAAATTTTCTTCCAATTGCTCATTTAAATCGTCTACATTTTCATCCATTTTAAAAATTACTCTTGAAGTCGGGGTCAATTCTATCCTCATCTTGTACTCGCAGTTTTTCTTGATGATAATTTTGTCTAAAAATTTCACATGCTCCGTGTCACAACCCGGAATGAGGTTTTTATAATCATTTTCTTTTCCTGTAAACAGAGTCATTCTGTTCACAATTGAAACAAATGGAGTAGATGTGCCCAATAGTTTTATTTCTCCCTCATTCAAATCGACATTGATCTGCATGCCTTCGTAGAGTTGATCGGAAAATTGAAGTCTATTTTGTCCTTGACCACCATCAATTTGCGTAACTGATTGGGCCTCTGATAAAACTATTGTATCGTCCTTGTCCCCACCAAGAATAGATGAAACAGTATTCTCTGTTTGAACAATTATAAAATTTTGTGTTCCATTTATTCCACTGATGAATCCAAAAAACGGGGATCTTGCAATCAGCGACGTCTTGACTGTTTGGTTTTCAGAAATGGAAAGTTGTGCAAGCAACTCCGGTCCTTTTCCAAAATAAAACGTTGGAATATTTTCGAAAAGGAAAAGATTCTGTTGAGTTGTCAAAATCGATCTTTAAATTTGCTCCTTCCATTGATACATATTTGATTTGCTCCAACGACATATCAAATTTAAAGGAGTGAGTAGCCGCAAGTCTGTATTTTATACTAAAATTTTGTGTTGTTTTTCATATAATATGTGAAGTTGCATCTAATGGAAAGGTTTTCAATTGTAGTATATTCTGCTACGACAAAAATTATTTCCGGAATGTAAAATGCGTCTTTCACTTTAATTAAATCTGGATCAGTTGAGAAAAGCCCTCTCTCCGACATGACCAATTTTGTATCGCAAGCGCCCCTTCTTTCCTCCAACAATTTGAATGCTGCTTAAGCTGATAGCTGGAACTCCGGAGTTTGATAGTTTTAGCAACATTTTCTGCAAATTGACTAAACTTTCATCTGCCAATAATTGGTCTGTTAATAAGAGTGATTTGGTTGCTCCAAGACCATGTATATTTAACACATACTTAAAGAACAAATGTTGATTTATGCATTAGGCTAACGCAAGTAATTTTCCTAATTATAACATTTGTATTTATTTAATGCACTTAAAGTCGAGTTTCCATCATTTTTCATTAGCAAAGTATATGCATCTTGAGTAACGTTAAATGAATAAAGCCACAAATAACCATTTTTTCTAATTTTTTCCTAATAACGTATATTTTAGCAAGTGTTAATTTTGGATATTTACATGCAAACTTTATCCCATTAAGCTGTTCGGCAAAAATTTAGAAAATAAAATGTATAAATACTGAGAACGCATTTGTATTATTTTATTCCCTGCTAATTTTTACAAGTTTGTTCTATAATAATTAACATCAAATTTTAGATTGAATGGTGACTTAGAAGCTAGGAACCAGGAAACAAATAAATAATTGACAAAACACCAAACAATACAGCACATACACAGACACACATAAAGAATCAATATATTCCTTAAATGTTTAACTTCTCTAAATATTATATAAACTATTTTAGCCCATAAGCTTCATTGTCTAGAATTTTTGCTATAAAACCCTGTTTTAAGTTATATTAACCATATACGCATGTTCCTGTTTTTTAGGTTTATGCGATGTCCAAAAGCTGACATTTATGTTAATTTTTATTAAAACTATATTGTCTGTTAGAACAACTTTATTCTACACGTTTTAATCAAACTTGAATTTAGTGCATGGTACTGTTTGCTTCTAATATTAACTATACAACGGCATGTTAAATAAAATAGCTGGCTTCAAAATGCATACTTCTACTTTTTCGACCGCCTGTAATATCATTTAACTAACACCAATTTGAAGAAAGTAATCAAAGCTCACCTTTTGTATTTTTCGTAAATATATCGTAAAAAATAAATAAAATTGTACGATTTAAAGTGCTGCAAAATCATAGTCGATTATTACAATATTACAAACTCCTGGAAACGGTAAAAACATTTCTGTATAATATAAATAAAAACTGTCACCTCGTCCACTCAGCCACGTTGCCAGGTTTAACATATTTATCTTAATTTGCAATAAAGAATAAGTGGTTATAATAAAACGAAATATTCAGTGCATCTCATTTCATGTTAACAATTTACTTTTCGCTGCTCTTTAAATTCCTTTTCATAATAAATGTTGATTTACCATGTTGCCATGAACGAAAACCATTAAATTTAAGTCTTAATATTAAAAAAACGAACACTTTATCAACTATTTCCAATACTACATTCTTAGCAACTTTACAAACAACCCGAAATCCATTCGTAACGGTAATGTACAAACTTGTGAGAAAACCATTTGTCCCCACACACTCTACAATAAAACAAACGAGACTCAACGTTAAAGGAATACAAGCAAGTAACAAAACTGCCGAAATACTTTGAAAGTCAATTTGATCCTCGGTTCGTACAACAGCATTCGGGTTTGGGTCTTCCAACCTCAGTTTGCGACTAAGCCAATATGACCTTTCAGCACATTCGTCCCAAAAATTTGTTAATCCACCTTCAAAGATATATGCATACGTTTGCATAAGCCAGTATCTGTTTACTGTGTAAATTTCAACAAAACCAAAATATGTAGATAGCGGTTCGGGTACAAAATAGCATTCAGTGTCTTTATTGCCTGAATAATGCCTCATTAGTTTCTGCTGCTCAATTAAATACAAAGTTTTCTGTGGCTCAACCACACGAGCATATTTGTCTACCAAAAATTCCACAAAATGAGTATTCCATGTAACAGATTTATTTAATGGGTAAAAACTATTATTTAAAAAGCGCTCAATATGTTTTTCTTGAAACAAGGTGTGAAATATTTTTTGCGGCATTTGAGGTCTTAGGCTCTCCCACAAAATCTTGTATCCAGCTTGCAGCGTTTCTTCCAGTGATTCAAATATTTTTGGTGGAGATGGAACAGCCAAAATACTGAGAATTCCATTTCCGAAAAAATTGCACAAAAAAAAGTTTCCGGTAATTTGCAAAAGTAAAAATAATCCTACCCTTGTAATTTTGGGAGAAGAGTAATCTCCTACGATCATTCCCACAAAATCTAAAATCCCTTGCAAGGCCGGTATTTTCTTAGATTTGCTCACTTTTAGAACGGCTATGAAAGCCAAACTATTAGCTACAATTATTAATAGCCAAATATCTGAAGAAAAAGAGTCCGTCCAGACTTTAAAGTTAAACGCCTGGCTGTACTTAATTTTTGTTTGACTCTGACAATACATAAGTGTAGACTTCACTACTTGGGACAACTGTAGTCCTGACATTATAAAGTGAAACGGAGTCACATAACTGTAGCTTAAGTGAAACCTATCGTTGACTATGTACTGTCCGTCCGCAGAGACTTCTTCCAAATTTGTTTCAGATTTTATGACATATTGCATAAGTAAGCTAATGTTGTGAATCGAGGAAAGAAGGATGGTAGACATGATTTGCTTTTCACAAAAGTAGAAGTGCCGAATATAGACGTGCATTCTGCCACATGCGAGCGTATCGTTTCCGTAAAACGTCTCCCAAAAGTACCGATAGTCCGATACTTGTACAAATGCTTGAATCAATCGCCCATATCCCATTCTAAATAACTGCTTGTGCGCAAGTACTGGCTCTGTAAGTATTTTAGTAAATAAAGTATCAAGATTTTCATGACGCTCGAGTTCACTGGGACAATAACCATTGCAAAAAACCCAGTAATGCGAAAACATTGTTCCGTTCTCTATGTCAGGATGAACTAGTAACTTTAAAGCTGGGAAGTTCTTCAAAGCATCTGAAAACTCAACTACAAAAATGTTTTCAAGCACAAATAAGAACACAGTATTTGGACTCATTGCAAAATTTTTAAACGAAGTCATCATCACATAATTTTCGAATCCTGTTCTAAGTGGAGCAAATATAATGTTAAATGGCTGCGTGTATTTAGAGTAAAACGGATCCACTTCATAATAAATACTTTCAAAAATCATTTGGCGAACACTTTGAAGATTTAGATTGCATTCTTCCACATTGAAAGAGTACAAGGTTATATCGTAGTTGGTTGGTCTACTCTCAAATGACAGAAAAACGATTTGCAATTGCGTTTGAAATTCTTGATTGTCGCACATCGAATTGGTTCTTGGCATATATGTGACATAGAGAAATAAAATAAACAATAGATAATTTGGGCCCATTTTAACAAAATATTATAAGTTTTCTGCGAATGCCTTTTAATAAATCAGAGAATGCTAAAGAAGTTCAATAGGTAGGTTTATGCACACTTAAGTGCTTTTTGCTTTTTTTAAATTGCTTATACTACTAACCACTAAAAGTTTATGGGCTCACAACTTGATTTAACAACGTAATTTCAATATAGGCCGAGATTTAAAAAGACATTGCAAAAAAGGAATAAAGAAACCCTTTATGCTTCACCATACAATGCACAAGTAATAATGCCCATTACATTCATTGTTAGACCCTTGATACGGGTGAACAGACTACATATAAAACAGCACGTGTAAGTGCTCCGCCCCTTCCGGCACGGGTGGTTGTATGAGTCGTTTTTTGAGATGTATGATGACAAGATATTTGTAAAGGTCAGAACGCTGTGTAGAACATTGTCAAGCTGTTTTATGTACCAACCAGATTCTGTTTTTTATCATGTTTATGATATGTTTTGGCTCAATTAACGTCCTAAAGATTAAACAAAAGCAATTGTTTTTGGCCAATTTGTTTGATTGGCAGAAAATCAGTAAACAAACTCTCTTGGTTGGTTGTGGTAGTCCCAAAACAACCTTTAGTATAACATGCAAATGCTTATGTATGGAACTTGCATGTGGATATTTTTTCAGATTTAAATATTAAATAAAGTTCTGCTTAAAGTGGGTTTTCAAATAATTTTTTAATAATTTGAACAATAATTTGAAATGGAAACTAACAATGATTTTCTCCCGGTTTGGTCTGTTTTTTTGAAAAAACCTAGTACAAACTGAAACAGGTGCAGACGCAATAACCAAGCCCGTTAAAGTTTAATAATTAATTTGAAATTTTTATCGTTTAATGAAATTTAATATGTTATCGTTTAAATATCTTGAAATAAGAACATAAAGCTTCAGGTTAAATCAGCAATAAGTTACTTCCAATCGGACATCTTGTCGGCTCCAAACGTTGAAATTATTTAAAACAAACCATAAAAAAATTTGTTTTATTGTTATTTAGATGTAAGAGAGATTAATGTTCAAACAGATTCAGAATAACTACTGAATATGTCTTGACATTAAGATAAATTGTTGCTTTCAACAACAGTTCAAACTGTGGACTAGGTGTAATCGTCATACGCTTACATGACAAAGTATGGTTATCCAGAGCTTATTTTTATCCATGTTTTATATATTGCTTATAGTATAAGTAGAGTTAAAGAAATGTTTTTACAGAAAATCAATAAACGTGGAAACTACGCGTCTGTCGCGTCAGCGGTTACGTAACGTGTTGCTGATAGGGCATCGACATAATAGTCTAGGAATACTAATTATTAGTAGAAAATGATTATCTGTAGACAGAGCTTTACATCTAGAGAAAAAACTAATTATCTTTTAGAAAAAAATGCTTATCCAAAGCCAAATATAGTTTTCTAAGAAAAAAACCAATTACATTTTGAAAAAGTTGTTATGTAAAGCACAAACTAATTATGTAAAAGCATTTATTTTTATTAAAACGAATTATATGTATAAAACTATTTTCGTAAGGAAACCCCTAACTACGTAAAAACCAACCGTGTTAAGAAGAAACTAATTGTTTGTAGCAAAAATCGTAAATATCTGTAGAAATCATAGCGGTTACAATTCTAGATCATATTGGATTTCCAAGTCTTATTATTTACAGTCAAGTAATAATTATTGAAAAGTGCTACTATAGCTTTTATTGTTTTTCCTCAGTTAATATACAGTCAAATTTTCCTATATCGTAAGGTACGAGACGACATAAAAATAGTAAGTTTCGGTTGTAATACAATATATTTGAGGATTCAAAACTCAACACTGAAGTCAATAAAGCATCAAACCTGTCTAAAGAGGTTTTCCTAAAATTTGCTTGTAACAATTGCTAAAAACATTGTTTTATTCATGTTCAATAAATCATTACATTGTTGTCTTCGCACAAGGGAATTCATATGAGTCAAACTCTATCTTTTAGTTGCTTGTAAGCTTAAAACACAAAATTTTCTACAAAATGATAATGATGATATCTGCACAAATTTATAAGGAATGTTATTGTGTATAGCTTGCTGATTAAACCATTATAGCATTTATTCAATAGTAAGTTTAAAGGCATATCAGTTGGCCTTATGACCTCGAAAATTGGTTAGTAGTAGTAAATGCTATACCGTGATTTGTAGGAACGTATAATGACTTGTGTATCAAAATGGTATATTGTTTTTCATCTAAAAATATTTTAAAATAAACCCAATATATAACATTTGTAGCAGCAGCAAAATAGCAATTTTCAAAAATTACTTTGTATATATATGACTATGATTGTAATCTAAGGAATCAAAATATTTCACAAAATTTTCCAAAACAAAAATTGCTTACACAGGTTTTTAATTTCTTATGCCACTTGCGGTAAGTCTTGTTGACTTTTTATTTTAAACTAATAAATTTTGAATGGACCTATTTGATGATACATGTTATACAATAGGTCGCGGCCGACAATATGAAAAACACTATCAAACCGCGCATGGCTGTAAGGCTTGTTCGTCACATCCAATAATATCAATAAATACTTTAAGATGAGGTTTTGTTTTGGATCAGGAGGAGGCTTCTTTAGGTCGTATTCCTAAGGAGGATGATCTTATTGAAGGTTTAGGCGTCTGGAGAATTTCTGCTGTTCAAGAAGGGTTTTAAAGAGGTGAAAGAAGATAATCGAAGTTTGGAGGTGATCATACAGGTTTATAGGAAATCGGTCAGGCTGTTGAAGGGTTTCCTTGGCTTAAGAGGAAATCAATCAAGATCATATAATTCTTTAGGTTTGGTAGGTTATCATTCATGCTCTACGAGATTTCAACGGGTTCATAGGCTATTATACAGGAACAAGAGGTATTCTAAAAGTATGATGAGATAATCTTTACTTCTTTAGGTTTGGAGGAGGCAATCTTCACACTTTACCCAAAATTACTGTGAACAATGTAATTGAATGTGTCATGGGTTTGGTTATAAATTCTTTAAATATAGCACATTATTTGATGGGCTCAAAAGAGTTTTAAATTTAAAACAGACTTGCATTCGACATGAACACGACATATACACTGCAATTTAAACTGTGGTTTTCCCCGAACAGATTTAATGTCCAAAAATGTAATATTGGTTTTTAAAAATATTAAAACTTTGCTTCTTAGATAAACTCCGGAAGACTTGTGCTAAATACCTTGTGCTAGTCAAATGTACTTTACATAATATAAAAACTTTGTTTTAATGATATAAAATATTCCCAAGTTATTCTTAGATTTGTTGTGCAACATTTGACGTGGCCTATCTAACTCCTTTGGTTACGGATGCTTAGAACTTTATTTACAAAATTTGACTGATTTACTTAGCGTTTAATTATAAGCACTTACATAAATACTTACAAAAATGCTGTAAAAACCAATTGTAAAAAAAGTATTGCAGCACGTGTAATGGATTATTAAGATCAACTACAGCTTTTACATATGTTTAGGTAAAACTATCAACTGTGTACTATACATGAAGCAATAAGCAATTACATAAACATGGAAGGGCACACCAGTCAAAGGTGTCACATTATTCACTTTTTTCATTTTTCTGCTTTAGTAAAATTTAATGATAGTTCTCATCGCTCCATAATACGAACTTAAGCTCTACAAACAATGTTTAAGAATATTTGGTACAAAATATTTAAAGTGTTTCGGAAAGATAAAACAATCTTTAGACATATACCAACTTTTTAGGGAAATTTTATTTTAAAAGGTAATACCATTTTAGAAGTATACATATTTTTTAAGTATAATTGAATAGAGTAACAATAGTAATTTCTTAGCAACATCATTATTTTTAACAGAGATAATTACTTTTTGAAAAATAATTACTTTCTATAAAGATAATTACGTTTTAGAAAGATAATTTTTTATAAGACATCTTATGTTATTTGAACATAGTAATCTACAGTTTACATATGAAGTGATATCCGTTACTTTATCATAACCTGTTCGTATTTCTTCCATAGTATGTATGTAATGTCACTATTCTGTGAGCATTCTTATCTCAAAGCTCAAACACGGCCTGACACATGATCGTTTAAGCTTTAATACGATTTATATATTACCATACAGTTACATAAAATAATTTTTAGAACGCGGAAATGTATTTGATGTTTAATGTTGATGTAACTGCTACTTTGTACTAGCAGTTACATGCTTATTCGTCCAGTAAGATCCCATGATAATAAACCCTCAAGATTGTTATCTTACTCCACGATCTTGTTATCGCTTTTTTGATTAATATCCAAGGATTTTCTCAACATCACTGCTGTTGAAACACAAAAAAACGTATTCAAAGGAGGTTTAGTTTAATCACTTATGAAACAAACAACGTTCTGTATATTTGGGATGCTCTGTTTATTGTTAAATATACTGTGACGCTTTCAGCTTATATATTGGAAGACCGTTATATAAAATGACTGTCTAACATTATGGCGTTTGCTATAGACCCATATCATGTAAAGTTAATTGATGTGTCGGTAAAATGTTAATTAGTGATACTACTTATGCATAATGTTTTGACCGTTATGTAAGTTGTTTTTCTCACTACGTAAGTTCTTAATTTATTTTAGATTGTTTTTTTAAACAGGCGTATACATTTGAAAATCCACGTAAATGACGCAAAGTGCTTCTTGTTCTTTGTATAATCTTGGGCATTTAGTTGGACGTGGAACAGCTTTTAGTGGTCATGTGGTGTTTTAACGCGTAGAAATTTCTGTTGTAACGAAATTATAAATATATATTTCTTGAAATTGAAGCTTGCTTTAAACCATACTTAACAAAAGTAACTTATCCTTACCTACTTAACTTGATAAAAAATCAACTTTGTCTGATTATTTGATAAAATCTATGATTGTTTGGAAATCAATTGCTTCAAAATTCAAATTTGCTCAGGAACTAGACTATGTTTCTTTGAAAGACGCATATACTTGAATACTGGTTGATATAATTTCTCCTATCAGTGGCGTTTCACAGTGATAAATGCCGGCTAAGTCTTAATAAAATTGCAAACAATATATATGACTGAATTGTGTTATAATTTTAATAAGAAAACAATCGGTCGGTTCAAGTTAACCAGGCGAAACCGGGTTAAGTAGAAGATTAAGGGTCGTATATTTATATGTTTTATTACTTGGTTCGTACAAATGTTCTTTAACATATTGTGCGTAATACTTTTTGCAATTCCGAATTAGCATGGAAGATATTGACAGAAAGACAAATTACAATTTGCCATATTTATATAATTAATATAAATATATTTGTTAAAACGTTTTGTATGTTGTGAAAGTGTTCGTCCATCCCTTTTTTATTTTCATCGAGCAAATAGTGTGACAAAATATGACTGTATATGTTTAAAGTTTACCTTTCAGCGTTTTCTAGTAACGTATGTCATGAAGCTGTTGACAAACATCCATCCAAAAGCAATTTATTGAGACTAAAACTACCATTTTCAAATAGTGGAATCGCTGTATAAAATGTTTGATTGAACAATATAGCATTTGGTGTCATTTGTAAGTTTCCGGGCCCAGTTAGTGATTGCATGTTGGAGTGTTGGAAAACTACTAAATAGTTATAAACTCAAAGTTCATTCTTTTATACACGCGCCAATGAAGGGGTAACTTAGGACACTTTCTGAATATTTATACTTCACCTTGCGTGACCGTTCTTATATAAACTATTTGTTTGCTTAATGGCAATTAGGATTTTAACAAAAAACAATACGCTATCACTTCACAAAATGTCGTATCTTACCTAAACTAAACCCGCATAGTGTAAACAGTTTTGTCTTCATTAATTTAGACCCTTGATATTTTAAAGAGCTAAAATTTATTATATAGCAGTAAGCCCACAGTTGGCGATTGTGGGACATTTTTGAGTGAACGTTGAGCTGGGATTCAAATCTCAATAACTCTTTAAAAACAAATTTTTTAAAGAGGGTTAGAGATTATTACATGAAAATTGACAGGGTTAAACTCTTTACAATATAATTAAACCTATCAATACTGCTGAGTGATCAGAAAGAGTATTCAGACTTTTGACAATTTTTTAAAGATATTCACTACATTGTAAACCGTAAGCTACCAGTTAGTGAAGTTTACATATCTAATAAATTTCTTGATAAATTTAAGTGTTTTTAAAAAGTGACATACGTGAAATTTGTGCATAGAGCTCTGCTAATTTTAACAGCAGCGCCTTGTTCGGTCTGAAATCAGTTGTGGCGACAAAACTACATGTTTGCTAACAATATTTTTTGTTATTTTCTTCTTAACTATCTTCGTATAATAACTTGTCTGCTTGTTGCTCATTTTATCATACCAGTCTCAAAAAAATTATAGCCAATTTTTAGACTTTCTTATATGCCTTTTATTTGGTTCGCCAGAAGACGAGAGCTATACAACTTATTTACTGTTAACTTGCTCTTTAGAGAAACACGACAGATTTTCATCATGAAGATTATAAAATTTCGTTCAATTTGGTTTGTGTTTTCACAAACATTTTTGATTTGTGAATATGTTGATTTTCAGTACGCAAAATCAGCATCAATTCCATCAACAAACAGCCAAATATTTTTTCAAAAGGTTTTCCAAGAGTACTTAGATAGCT
>JAQFYG010001367.1:0-19414 GCA_034694325.1 Entomobrya corticalis | reverse complement strand
CAATGGTAAAACCTATTACCATATTGTTGCATTTTACGTGGTCAAATAACCAAAAGAAAATGGATTTAGAATTAAATAATTCAGATATCAAGTAAGTTTCGAATTATGACAAAAAATATGGTAAAGCTACAAATTTCTCTGCGTGGGTTGCAAATAATGCAAAATTACACACCGCGTACAGCAAGCGTCATATAACACATGATTGCATAATGATTTAAAAGCTTAAAATTGACAAGAAACAATTTTTTCTTCAGTAGGCTTAACCATTTATGTAATGGAATGTGGGTGAGAGTTTCTTTTATTGAATTTATTGTGTAGCTCATGTTCTGGAAAGTAAAAAGTGCTTCTTTGATATTGAACTTTCTCTTTGAACGCAAATACATAGGTATAAAATATATGTACACACCTACGAAAGTACAGAAAAGTTTTTCTGTCTTGCTTTCATCGCCAATTTTTCATAATTTTGAAATGTTGGGTTGTCAAATTGGCAAACATAGACATGCACTGCTGTTTATCAATATGAAGAAAAGTTCCACTTCAACAGAAAATCGAAAGTACTTAACTGCCAACTTCACTAACCCAAAAAAATCTATGCATTATGAATATGAATATGACACAAATTTTTTAATCGTAAAGTTTGTGTCCCTGCCAAAAACATAACTTTTGGATAGTAATTTGTTTACTCACTTGCTATCTCTGTATCAACAACTACAGTTATTACTAAGTTATTAGGCAATAGCAAAATATTTACACTAACCAATATAATAAATTTACTTGAAAACTATAAATATAAACTACATCGAGGAAACACACAAGTTTATCATTTTTGGTCGGCAAAGAAAGTCAAGTGATTAGGCTGTTGACAAACTAGGTTGTTCCATTTGCGATCGGTGAAAGCAAAGATTGTCATCTCAAAATCAGCTCTTTCATGTGCTGGTATATGTGGGTATTTATAGTAGTATGTTGATAAAATACTTTTAATTTTCATATTTTCCTATAAAATAACAAATAACACAAAGTAAAAGATAAATGCTATTTTCCAAATACGTCATTACGATAAAAAAGTAATAACATGGTTAATGGTAACTTGCTAACTAATGATAAGTTGTGTAGGTATGTTTTTTATTGGAGATAGTACTTGGTCATTCTTTACCAAAGAGAAAAACAAAGCATGTTTTGTCTTCAATATTTAGAGCTTGTCTTTTTCATCGACAAGAAAAGAAATTCGCTGTCAATTCTATCAAGAAAGTATTGACTCAAGTGTAGATGTAAAAAAGATATTGATTGAAAGAGAATTGTTCTGCTCTGAATGGATCGAGGTGTTCTCCTCTGGTTCCCCCGAAGTGCATTTGAAGGTCAAGTTCATAAACATGAGATTGTGATCCATTTTCATAATAAAGTGTATACTCTGAACAATGATGAATGGAAACAACCCAAACCAATAAAGCATAACATTGATTTGATCCCCACCCACGTAACATGCGAACTAATGATATCTCGGAATTTTTTAGGCTGACATGAAATCCAGCTTTTCTAATGAATAATATGGAAAGAGCATTTACTCTATTGGGAAAAATTGGCAACAATTATTGATTTCAAAAGCAATTAAATGCACGATTGTCCAATTGTTGGTCCGTAATAGTTATAATTGCTATACATTTCGGTAAATTCGAAATTAGGTTTGTTTTGCTGGAGCCATGTGCAGAAGCCTCTTTTGGTTGCCGAGAGGTCTAAACTAAAGGGTTTTGGAAGTTACAGTAATCAGTTTTCAATTACCGTATCGTACTCCTTCATTTAAAACAACGAATATTAAAACTTTTACAAAACACTACATTAAATAGCGTATCTAATATAATGAGCAGTTTTGTGTTGACATCTGTCTTATTATATCATTTGAAAATTTATGTCATTGCCAGCGTCACCTTAAAGACAAGGAGTAAAGGTCAAAACGAATATTCTGCAAAGCCATTCGCCTTTTACTATGGAAAAATGTTCAAAATTTGAAATGAGCATACAGGTAAGGGAACAAAGTAACATAAATATGTATTGGCTCGTGTATTTTTGCAATATTCATGCAGTTATGCACAGTCGAGTTTGCCTTAAACAAACATCTTTTTACGTGGTTAGATTATAAAAGTAAATACTCCACGTTTTCGGTTTTTTGTTGTTGTTGTTTTCGTATTTCCCCTTTCACATCTATGATGATGGATGATGAATTACTAATGACCTTTTTTCCTTTGCCAGGACGAACATTACACGCAGACAGCTTATATTGTATTGTAGCATTCCGACTTCACAACAATAGACACTACAAGAGAAAAAAAAGGCTTGGAGAAAGTAAATTTTCTAGACTATGCAGAACAAAGACTATTGGAATGGTAGTTGGCGTTTTTTCATAAATTAAAAATGAAATTAAGTTACTACATGTTGATGACGTTTTTAGAAAATGTACATAGCAATCCAAGCGGAAATTTCTTGAAGGTTTTTAAGATTTTAAATTGCTTTAGTTTTAAGTTGGCACTTGACTATTTATTTAAAATTGGTTCATATTTTAAAGATTCCGGAGGGGAGGTTGATCACGCTAAAATGTCAAGTCCAAAAATGAATTTAGCATGAAGTCAATCCATCTTTCTATGAACTTATGAAACATTAATTTAATAAGTATGTTACTCGACAAAGTCGCATTTTCTCTTTCTTTTAATTAAACATAGAACTTTCATTTTTTAAATTACTTCAATACTCCCATAAGCTGATAACGTGTCATAACTAAAAAAATATTGTTTCAGTCGTAATCAAGGGATTCATATAACTACAACTGTATTATCATTATGTTCATTATAGGAATTCATAGTTTATTCGTTTACACGCAAGGTCACAGGATGTACAGTTGTCAAAAAGTCACATCAAAGGTACATGACATAAATAAAAAGAAATTGGTTTCAGATTGTTCAGCCTCTGTTTTAGCGTATCAAAACTATTTACAAGTACATCAAAAACAAAACAAAAACATCACGCAATATAATATTGTCCTTTCAGTCGTTTTTTAAACAAAAATACATTGGCTGAAATTAAATGCGTCATCGCATATGTGCTTCCAAACTAGCCCCTATAAACTATAACCATCGCGTTACAAATACAAAGCTTTAATATTTAATACCAATACCGAAAGGCCTGGTTTAACTTTCAATTCAAAAGCAATCTGTCACTCCCTCAATAAGAATTGGCATACCTAAAAATGATAACGTTTCACTTTTTACTGCTGGTCATATAGGCAAGGAATATAGTTTTTAGTATGTGGCTACAACAACTACTCTACCTGTGTAGTGTAGTCATTAAAAATCTAAATATTGCGTTGTGAGGTTTCGATTGTATCCAGGGTAGAGTCAAAAGTGGAATTTTAACCGTTTGCAATGAATAATATTTCTCTCGGCTTATTTGTTCATATTTACTACAGCCGTGTTAAAAATGGAAATTGATATTTTAGCTATATGAAATTTAAGACGGTTTGCTTGGCGTTGGCAGCATGATGGAATTGCTACAATATTTGAAATTTGCAATGCGTTGATGACATGATGGCCAAATTTTTAAAAACTTTATTGGTTAATGATGGTTGTTGATGGAGTACTTACATACAATATCCCATTCAACTCAGGTGTCACAATGGTTGAAATGCTTATACAAGTAAAAGGTTTTAGTAACGAACAGTCGAACAACATGTGTCCTGTAGCGAAAACATTACTACGCTTGTATTAACTGGAATGGGTGAACAAAAACCTTCATTTCATCAATGCCACTTTCAGTTTTTGACCGTAATGGGTAAAATACTGATTACCACCTGTTCATTACAAGGAGAAACGGGAAACCTGTATATTAGCACGATTGACATTCTGATAATATCTTTCACCTTTCTTTCAGCAATTTGCTTTCAGGGAAAAATGAGTCAATGGCTCACAGAGTTAAAATGTTTCATAACTTTTAAATGCGCTTCTTCTTTCAACCTGAAAGAAAAACGAACGTCGTAAATAAATGTTAGGAAAAATATTTTTAACGTCTCATAATCTCATCTAAATATAGTTCTTAATAGCCTTATTGGAAATCATATCACATCCATAAGTATTTGTTTTTACATGTTTGGATTTTTTTACAACCAAAACTCATTACTAAATCAGTAGCGTTGAATGGCCTGTGGGAATGCCATTTATTGCATGAGTTTGGGAAATTACATAAAAATGTGGACGATGGGAAAAAATGACGATGACGATATTATTGACGATCCCAAGTATGCAATGCACTTTTCCGTTTTTGGGTCATTTCTACTAGCTTTGGTTGTTGTTGGTGGTGTGAGTCGGAGAAAAGCAAGCGAGGAAAAGTCAAAGAACTTGATGACGAATTATACGAGTTTCCGTAATACGCTGTAACTGGCACACTTCTTTGTACCATCGACAACATGCATACCTACCTACCTAACTGCTAATATGCTTACCTAGTCCTCTTTCCCGTGGGAAGCTAAAACCAGTTTTCCCGAAAAAAAAGTCATGCCAAACTATTAGCATTGCTTGGGAAAAGCTCTGAAAGCTGTGCAGGTAACAACAGACAAAAAGTTAAACGAGAGCATGGAAATTGGAAAGTTTGATTTTTCCTCAAGTTTAAGTTTCTACAGCAACATATTACGTTGTAAAACGGTTAACATATAATCTAAAAATCGGATTTGTTGGAGTTTTAGTTTTAACATTATTTTTCAGTCAAGTATATACTACGAAACTTGTTATAAACCTGAGTAAATTCTTTTTACAAAAATATCTTGCAATTTAAGACACTTTTTCTGTCGGGTGCCAGTGCCAGCAATATTGCAGAAAGACTTCTAGTGCTTCCATTTCTTGTCGAAAAATGTTTTGCCGAAAATTAGTAGACTGAATGTCTCCATCTACGATGCACTTGTCAGATTATGCAAACCGATTTATTACATTATTGAATACAAAGCAAAAGAAAGCTTAAAGTTTGTCTTTTCGGTTCTTAAAGACAAACAGTAAATGAAATTGATAGAGAAGAGAAAAGCACATCTTCGAATTATTAAGACTCGGCTCATGTTATTTTGTAGGTATTTTTGTATGCAAGCGTTTTTCGGCAAATCAATTTTCGATAAGAAACACAAACACTAGAAGCTTTTCGGCAATATTGTAGCGACCCTTTTCTATCATTACTGTGTGAGCAAACAGGGAGTGGGCTGGTTTTTACGTAACCAGATAATCTATAAAACCTATAAGTACGAGAAATATATAGTACTTTAATAATTTTAATAGCATATTTTTATGGACTCTAAAACTGCATGCACATTAAAAGTAATAGTATACATTCAAGAAAGGTTGGATGAATGTGCTAACTGCTAACTTACTGCTTAGTTTTGTCGATATTCATACAACAATTTAAATGGGTAAAGTTGGGGCAAAGTGATACTAAATTTGCTTAGTTTTAATCTAATAAATCCGAATGTTTTTTATTAAAAATTCAAGACTTTTTCGAAATGTGCACGACAGAGACGGACAGACAGGAAACACTTTCTTAACAAACAATTACAGGTACCGGCGTTGTTGAAAAATGTCAACAGCTCTTATCATCAAGGAAAGTAGGCTTATATTGAAACTAACAACAATCTAGGGACAGGACTAATCCAACATTGACAATGCCTCTATTATTGCATTGTTTGCATTATATTGAACATTGCAAATAGTAATGCATTATCAAGAAAATCATACGCCCGGAACACCGAAAATATGAATTTCTTCGGAAGAGAAGCATGTTTTATGTGCTCATTTGTGTTGCCAAATTTTATATGATGAAAGCAATTTTCTTCATGTACACATTACGGTTTCACCCACCAACGAGCCTCCACTATTGACTTTCACCGCAAGAAAAGCTAGTGGAATAGGAAAATAAATATAAAAGCTCTCCATGAATTTGGCGAGCAGCAGCAACATAATATTTTATTACCATTCAATATTGCTACCTTTCTTGCAGATAAACACGGGTAATGACAGCAAGAAGGACTCACAGTCAGAAAACGGATTGTGCTTTGTCCCATTGTCATGTGAGTTTAGCCTGGTGTGTTCTGTCATCATTAAAAAAGCTAACCTCTTGGTATAAAACGGCTATGTAAATGTAAGAGAACATTTTAGACTGCGTTCGATTAACGTCAAGCCCGGTCTCCGCTTTTTCTTACCTTTTTGAAATATTTTGATGTTGAGTTGGTTAAGGCATGTCGAATTGTCAATATTTTTGTTATTTGCCACATTTCTGACTATCATCGTCGCGAGGTACATGCACATACTTACATATAGTGTCTTTAATGAGAAAACATTAGTAGTGTCCCTTTTGTGATAAGAAATCGAAATGTTTTCGGAGGGATTATGGTTCTTGTTTCATAACATTATTCACTTGTAACTAGGAAAATTCAACGAGTTTTTCAGATATCAAAGTAAAAGGAAACAGTTTACATTAGCAGTATTCTTATATAAGCTGTGAATCCATTCTTGTTTGTCCTCGTGGGGTAAAGTGACACCGGTTGCTAAAGTTTCTGTCAAAGTTCTCGGGAAAGTGAATAGATATTAATTATTTAGTTTTAAGATAAAACAATAGAAAGCAAACTGAACATTAGACAGACTCCTGAAGGCAAAATGAAAAATTTCATAAGGATTGACTGATTGATAAAATTGGCTAGTACATACATAGTATGAGCCAATCGAGTGAGAGATCAAGTTTTACATTTGTCTGTACATTTGTTTTCTACGGCGTAATTTTTTGAACATCTTATGAAGCTATGGGGACCGGTCAAAGCAAAAGTGCCCCCGATGAGCAAATGCGGATGAAGATGGAAAGTGGTTTTGAGGAGGAGGACGACGAAGACATTGAAGTTCTTGGACTCGCTGAGCGAGACAGGAATACAAGATCCAAATCAAATCTCTCATTTCATACTTCAGAACGATTACAGAATGCCGATGGCGATGAATACTTTAACAAAATATACAATAAGAAAATGGAAAAGTCAATGAGCTCCTTGAGCATTGGTGGAAGTTCACTTGGGGCGAAAAGTGCTCCTCCTGGAACGAAAAAGGAAAAGGATCCTGAAGTTGCAGCGGCTATCGCCGAGCTTGAGGAGACTTTCAAGGTACTAGGAGATTCAGCAATACCAAACCAAGAAGGGGCTGCTGAAGCAGTCAATCAGTCCACACAAATGGCAAAACATGAGTCAGTGGACAATGATAACAGTGACGGTTTATCTATAGATGATGTCAATGATGATTCCCCATCATCACCAAGTCATGCTGATAGCACACGTGAACTATGTAATAGTGCAGAAAGTGGCGTGGACACTCAATCATCGGAATCTTCTCCTTCTCAACTTCAGTATGATCGACATTTAATAACTCGCACAGGTGTAAGTAGTAATGGTTTAGTAATTGATCAAAACGGGTTTCCACCGCGAACAAGCAAATTCTTGGATTTGAACAGTTGCAGTAGTAGAGGTTTAGGAACAAGTGGCGGGTACAGTAATTTCACGTACAGCAGTAGTGGCTCTTCTCTGCATACGGCGACTGGTTCTAGGGGATCCGACCAAAGAAGTTTACTTATCTCCAGTCACTCCAGCATCAGGAATGGAAGAAATTCTAGCAACATTACGTCCCAATCCATTTTAATGCAACAAAGAAAAGACTTTCAAAGAAAACAGGCTGCTGTAGACGCTAATCTTAGAAATGCTTCGGGCACACTAAACGATGAGTCTGGTAAAAGCAATGCATTGCTGCGGCAGGAGAATTGGACTTACGAACCTGTAAGAATTATGAATTTTTCATGCAATGGTTGCTAATTTAATGATAAAATAGAACTTGAGAAATGTTCTGTTTCCATTTCAGCCAAAGATTGATGGATTCGACATTGAGAAATTTAAAGAAATAAATTCAAAGATGACAGGAGCAACCCTTGTTCCAATCATTCTTAGGTAAAATCTAGAAGATCAAAAATCTTTTTCAAAACAAGAGAATTTTTTTACTACATAATTATTATATGACCACTTTTCAATTTCCAATTCTCTCATATTGGTGTACTTATATTTGTGTATGTTAAACAATTCCAGAGATGACGACGACAAAGGTTACTATTCGAGGTCGTCTGAAATTCCGGCGTATACAAGAGATGAACTAGATCTAATTGCTTCACTAGAACGTGAGGTGTACTAACAATTGGTCTAATACGTCCTCCATAGATCTTTCCTTGTTAATCTTTTTGATAATAAAGTACCTGAAAATAAATTACTCAACGACTGAAATTAATGACTCTACTGATTTTATTATGGATTGGCTATCGATGATAGAGTTAATGAAACAAAATGGCGGCGACGGAGACATGCATTACCATCATAACTTTTAATTTTCAAACAAGTTTTATTGGCTTTGACATACAATTTCACAGATATAAATAATAACTAGTCAAATTAATCAGACCTTCACACTCCATTTGATACATATATTACAAAATCGAACAAGCACACCTACACAAGAACAACATACTAACAATTACACTATATGGCATGAGACAAATAACTCATTAATCAATTAATATATTTAACAGTTTAAATTTCACAAACATCCAAAAAATGGTGTATAATATTTCAAAAGTAACAAACATTCGCCCAAAATACACTAGTAACTGTTTTTACACTAGTATGTACTAGTACACTACTAATACACTAGTAATAAAAAAGTTTTTGCAATTTACAATGTAAGAAAACATTTAAATGATTCGTACTATATTCATACATAGGTACATGTTTATCTCGATACTACCTAATAAGGCCTACAAACTTATTTTACAGATTAAATGCAATATATTTACCCGACTCGATACTTAGCTTCAAATTGGATAGATAGTTCTAAACTAGCCTAGCTTTGACAGTTCTTTAATTCTTTAGTAACATTGATACATACGCATACGTATATGTATTGTATTTGGTAGTGAACTGCATTACAAAAAAATTAAACGTATTGCTATTGCTGAGGGATCTTTTGTAAGGCAATTGGAAGTTATACTTGCATGTTGCATAGATGAAATATTTTCTGTTTTAAAATAAAAGGTCACTGAAGTCTTTTTATGAGCATTTTAAACGTCCCTACTATTTAAAACGGTACAACACTAGTAGAATAGTAATATAAGTATAAAATACTGACGTTGAATTTATCATCCTAATTAGTGTCGGTTCCGATTGGCGGACACAATATCAGGCGATATGGGATGTTTGGTTTTCGCCTTTGGCTTCGGACTTAGATGATACGCATGCGACGTCGAGGTTCCTAAAATCAAAAAATTGAAGGGACAAAATTATTAAAAATTTTTCACAACAAACTGGGGAGATTGATAATGCTATTTAAGTATTAAGAGTTTGCTACATACTAGTAACACGGCGTTTATTTTCTTGGAGAGGAATTTCCTCAGACGTTTCCGAAGTAGAGCGCTTTCTTTTCCGTCGTCCACCCCCACCTGTTTGCTTGGATGGGTCAACACGTTGTTCATCGTGGGACTCTAAAGACTCAGCATCTGAATCTTTGTCTAAAGTAGGGTATTTATGTTAGTTCAAAGTAAAGGTAACTGGTTGTTTGATACATGTAATTAACGTAATAAACATACTTTCAGTCTTTTGGGAGGGCGCGCTGCCTTGATTTTTATTATAATCCTAATAAATGGGAGAAAAAGGTTATTATAGCAACTGTAACAATACAACTTATAATAATAATATAATAGTAAACAAAGATTATATCATTCACGTAAAACTTACATCCCAGGTTGTCTTTAGCAGTTTAAAGTACATGTGAACCGTTTCTTGCAATTGAGGTTCACCTGGATTAGCCATGACGGCGTTCATACCCATTTGAAAGAGATCACTATAAACAGTCGATATAGTCTTAACTTTGCCATTTTCAATTTTATTTCGAATCAGCGAGAAGTCTACAGGGCTGAAAAAATGAAAAAGAAAAATGCTTAGAATGCAAAGTCAATTTTCACATCTAAAAGATTAATATAACTTTAATTTACCATTTCAAAATGTTATTCTGATCTTGAAGATTTTTTTGTACATTCACTGCTAACTCACTGCTCATAATTTTTTCTAAGAACGAAATAGCACTTTTCCGGAAGGCTTTAAGCTCCTCATCGTCATAAACACTAAAAACAGTCAAAATTGTTAGTGTCAAATAAAGGGCTATAGTAATTGAATTATAAAAACTTTAGTAAAACCTACATTGCAGACGGTTGTTGGGCCACTGTTGGCTCTAAAACAGGCATACTTGATGCCGTTGAAGAACGGCTTCGGGTGGCTCTCGTGGGCACGGGTTCTGACTCACTTAATCCTTCCGAATCACCAACTGAAGGGGGATTGTTTCGCTTTTCGGGCACCGTAATGCCAGTCTTTACTCTAGCCCTCGTGACACGCTTTCCTTCAGGAAGTTCCTCACCGTCGCCGTAAACACGACTCATTTCTTCTTGAAGGTTTTTAAGTCGTAACTAAAATAACACATCACATCATATTAGCCACGTAGATTCTTGCCACCCAATCAGGATAGAATAATTTCATTAGTATTCTGCTAACCATAGACTTAGAGGTTCTTATTTTCTTCTCCTTCCCACTAAATGATGATTCGGAAACTGCCTTTTCAGACTCTGTTTGTGGTGCTTCTGGGCCTTCTTCATTCGCGGCATCATGTAGCTTGAGACTACTACGAGTAAGCCTCTTACTTGCAGAATCATCAGTAACCTAAGGGAAAGAAACACATGGAGTTTACGAACCAATTAAATTCCATAATTCATAAAAATTAGGAAATCAACTGACAATATTCATAAAACAACAAACAAATCTTACCCCTTGGCCATCTCCTTCATCAGCCTCATCATTACTTGCGACTTTTTTTGTTACTTTCTTACTTGGAGAGGAGCTCTCTTCGTTATTCTATAAAAATGGATACAGGACAACATAATTTGAAAAGAGAAAACTAAAAACAGCCGACATAATAATAATCCAGTTATTAGAACACTTACCCCAACTTCTGAAGTATTTTCAGAGGAAGCAGCTCTTCCTCGTCTAACATAAGTTTTGGAAGTCTTATCACCCTTTGATTTGTGAACATTATTATCTATCATAGCCAATTCAGCATCATCCTCGTCATCCACAAACTCATCAAAGATAGTAGGGTCGACATGGGAAAGTGGGGATGGGGGTTTCGCCGAGTACACCTTTAGTTGTTTTGGTGGTTTTGTGTCACGGCTATCAGCATCTAATTTTATTTCAGGGGACTCCGGTGTTGATTGCGGAGTATTGAATTCGTCGTCATCAAAGTCTAATTTAGAACTAATTTCACCGGTGTTTTTAACCGGCTCGCTTTCAATTGTCATTGCTTTAGTTGGGGTGGCGCCCCTGCGACTACGTAGAAGAGGAGTGTTGCTTTCTGAAGTCGATGCCTGTCGCCCAGGTGTTTTCTTTGGGCTCTTTTCCTCTTCATTAGCAGGCGGCTGAGTCGGTTCAGGAGAAACAAGTCGATTAGATGTCCTAGTTAGGACTGGACGAGCAGCAGAAGCGGATTTTCTTCCTGCTTGCTTTCCCTTAGTTGGCGACTCCTGACGAGTCAAATCAGGCGTTTCTGGAACATCTGACGACTCTTAAAAATAGAAAATTTTTATACGCATTTTAGTCCATGCTACTATGCATAGATTAGATAGTGTTGTACCAATATTAAAAATCAATATATATATACCTGACGCGTTAGTTGCCTCAGAATCCTCAGTTATTGCTACTTCTGTATTTCCGACGGTTTGTGAAACAGAAGCTTTGCTTTCTTTTGTCGGTTCACCAACTTTTTCAGGCGTAGAATTTTCAACAAGCACCTTTTCTTTGGTGGGTGACGTAAGACTTAACCCAGTTGACTCTTCGGTCCTCACATTATGATTTACTGAATCTACGAGTTGAAAAAATGCAAAACTCCACATTAGAAACCATTTTGCGTTAAAGCTAGCTATATAGTTAACCAAATTATGAAACACAGATTTAGTGGTAGTACGTACCTTCTCCGTTAATATCACGATGGTCGGCAGACTTCACAGGGGTAGTCGACAACGATGTCGTATCATGTGGATCTTGATCGTCTTCTAATGACAAAACACTCTCTGCTTCTTTTTCTTCTATCTTGCATATCTTCTCTTCTTCTTCTTTTATCTTCCCTTTGGAGGATGTAGGCGAAGCTTCAGGCGGCTTCACTGTAGAAATCTCAGACCACGTGACGCCACTTGGGGGTTTGGGCGACTCTAATAATTCTGAGAGGGTAGGAACAATTGATGCTTAAAAGAGGTGCAAAACACTTTCAGATATAAATGTTATGCATAGTGCTAGGATATTTACACAAACAACACAACTTACTTGGAGACGTGATTGTAGGTGAGTCATTATTACAGGTACCAGCTTTTAAAGATTGTTCCACGTTAGTCGGTTCCTGTGAAACCTTGTTCGTAGAAGCTGAAAACGTTGAAACAATTTAATCATTTATACAACCATTCATATAGTATAAAGACAATTAAATAATACAAAATAAATCGATTTTCAGTGATTTCTTACTTTTGGTCAAAAGCTGCTCGACTGCTTTTTCTGGTTTCTAAAATAAAGTTTAAGGAAAATAAATAGAATTAAACATATACCACTTTTATATTATATTACAATAACAACATTTATAATGACCAATATCATTAAAATTCCGTTATTGAAATGAAAAAAAATTTTCAAACTACATACTATTGCAGGCCACTGGTTTACAGACTTGTACAGTCCCGAAGAGGGTTTATATTGCTTTACTGCATGATCCACTGATTTAAACAGAAAGATGAATGTAAATATATCATTTAGTATGTTATATTATATTGAATATCCTATTATTATGCATTTACAAGATAAAAAAGCGTACCTGCTTCTTCGCAGTATTTGACGAACAGCAGAACGTCATGCATACCAGATATACTTTTGTTCAATTCCCATTGATAAATTTCGGCAGCGACTTCTTGCGTCTCTAAATTTTCATACTGGTCGATGTCATATTCTTCCGTATCTTCTATGTGCGGCAATCTGCTACGAAATAAATTCATTAAAAATGCTCACATTAATAAATATATAGCGTTTAATATTGATAATACACATTAAACAATTGATAACATAATAGTATGTTTGAAATACTCTTGGGTTATCTTCATCAAGTCTATGATTCCAGTCATAGTGTCTGTTTCTGGAAGTTCATCGCCATAGATGCCAAGCATCTTTCTGTCTAACTCCTTACTTGATTCAACAAGATCTAAACATAATAAAAAAGTTAATTGTCAATTTTCATAGACGAAAAAATTGCTAATAAGTACTTGCAGATTTCGACATATTTGTGACTCAATTAAGAAATATCATTACCATCGGAGGTTGCGGCAATAATATACATTCTTCTCTTAGCTTCTGATAAATATGATGGGGCGCTTAGCGTAAACATAGTTGAGGTGTTGTATATACCCAATTGAAACCCGTCATCAATAATCGCCTTGTACTGCGTCTGGCATGATTCTGCAGTGAAATTTTCGCCAAACACCGGTATTTTAGCGTTTGCGATTTCCTCTGCAACTTTTGCCCTATTTCATGATTATTCAATTTGTTTATTTTAGCATCAATTTTTAAAAATTCATTCCAATATTTACTTAACTATACTTGTTAAATTCATGTTTAGCACATCGGCAGCACAAGTGTTTTCTTACCAATCCGGAAGCTGCTTCCATTCTTCACCATATAGTTTGAAGAGTGTACTCAATAATACAAGGTTTCTTTCACGCGCAAAGCGCTTAACATCATTAACACTATCCTCATCCTTACACTCGGGCATGTCATCACCAGCAAGCCCCTTCAAACCATCCTTCTCTTCATGTACCTCCCCACTACCTTCCATTTTATCTATCATTTACCATCTACTTTGGTAATTGCAAATGTCCAATAAAAAGGAAAAAAGACTCATCTACAACTAAAACATCAAACAAAACATTTACAACTAATATCAAATATTAATAACAAAAAATTACTGGAACTAAGTACTATCCAAAATGTCTTTCTTTTTCATTTCTGATTCAAGATTTCTGTCATATTAATCTCTGTAGCAAGAAAAAAGTTTTTGATAATACTTTCAACTTTCAAAAACAAGATTATTCAAACAAGGACTTTTTCCTCATTCCAATTTAATTAACCCTGCAGTTAACATCAATAACTAAATCTAAACTTTGTCAGTGCCACACGAAGTGTGCCTGCCTGTCGTCTGTATGTATAGTTCTCCTCTAGCATGGTGGCTAGGTAAATACAGCTACTAACAACTAATTGCAAGTCAGTCACTTCAAAAAAGATTGTAATCCAAAATTATTACAACAAACTATCAATTAGTCAATGATGCCTAGTTTGTCAATGAAACCTTAATTTTAAACATTGAAAGACACATATTTAAGTTTCAATTAAATATTCACTTCAAGAAGTTCCCGAATTAATGTTTAGATCGGTGCTCGGTCGGTGTAATGGGCTTTTGGAGGAAGCCGACCGTTTAAATTTCGTGCCAACAATGTTTTGGGGCAACGTGAAAAATCCGTATACATCCTTTTATATCAAGGAAAGAGGCTCAGCCATAGCAGAAGCTGCAAACTGCAAAGCTTTGTTGGTTTCTTGTGCTTATGCTTGCGGTGGTTCTGCTGTGCAGTGCAAGTGCAGCTCTCGCCTCTCTATATCGGCCGGCTTGCATCTTGCATGGATTGCGTTTTGCGTCGTTTCTTTACTTTTTATGTTTTATTGAGTGAGCGGAGAAGAGTGATAAAAAAGAAGCATGGTTTTTCATCCGCATTCATTTTCATCTCATCTCAATCTCCCCGTACCAAAATAATTGAGAAGTTTTTATGATCGTGTCTTGTGTAAATACGTAGGTTTAACTAAAATCAGACTGTACGATTTATTAACAATAATATATAACTGTCGAATTCAAACAATACACAATAACTATGGAGACAATTATATATAACTATTTATAAACAGAATCATACAATTTGTATATGTGGGTCGTGGGACTATAGAAAAATGAGCTGAATATACTGACATTAAATTTTTATGCAACTTGCACACACCCGCGCAGCGTTCCTAGAGTTTGTAAAACAGCTAACAATGTTCATCATTCTCGCGTTTACGACGCGAGACGTCCAGGCGATTTGATAACATAACAGAATGTCTTTGAAACTACAATAGAGAGAGAAGTTTTGTTAAACTGTTAAAATCAAAATTTTATGGCAATTAATGATTTAACTTTAATAACATGGTTTACTAAATTATACCATTTGTAATTGTAACATAAAGGTAGAATGAATTAACTATTATAACAGTAAAAACTGTCAAATATCAATATTTATTGATAATATTAGCATTTAATCTGTATCATGTTGTGTTTGTGACTATCTACGCATAAATGTATACATTCTGACAATGTCAATTATTATTTTTAATTTTTGCGATTTTTATAGATGCACATCATAGAGCATATTATTATTTATATAGATTGGTTGCGGAGCTTATATTAAATCTAAACAGCAAAATCGGTGCCAAACTGGAAACGAACAGTTAAAGTTTAAGGTTTCTTTTGCTTATTGCGAGAAAAATCTTTCTTACAATAAAAAGAAGTAGAATTATAAACATAAAGACAATCTACCAAATGATGTCTTATTGCTTAAGCTTAGTACATAAATTCTAAAAATACTTAAAAATACGTTGTGTAGCACCACGTTGTCGGCGGCATCAATGACCGAAATTCATTGAAGTGAAAATGTGACATATTTTAAAATTAGATTTTAACATGCACTAATAACGATGATTTAAACATTCAGTAAATATTTCCGAATGAAAGTTTTACATGCATAGTAGTAGTGCAGTGGCGTAAACGAGAAGGAGATGCTTCGCTTTTTCCTAAAGTTTGTGTACCTATCTGTCACAAAGACGTCTTGAGTAAAATGACTGATAATGAGTAGAGTACTTATACAGATAATTTTAATGGATAAATGGACAAAGTAAATAATTGATGAAGTATCCATATGCTTAAGTTATGGCGTATTGAATTGAAACGCATTATATTTATAATATATCATACGTAAGTAATTGCATGCACAGTAAAATAAATAAACAATTTTTCTTCTGATTGCTCCACTACTAGATTGCATGTGAACTTAAATGATGATGAATGAACTCACTGTATGGCATTACCTCAGTGATGAAAGAACAAATTTTACATATCAAAGTTAATCATAATAAAGTATTTGTTATGAGACGAACGACAACTTAAAAATACATGGTATTTGTTGCTACATTGTATCAAACAAAATCTGAGACCTTTCGATTAACGTATATTTTATTTTCGCTTATCGCGAATGTGTCATATATATTTTGTCTAGCTTGTTCATAAATGTTATAATTACTATCATTTCTATCGGGCTTTCCATTTAATTTAGTCGTTAAAATCCATTCCGTCAGGATGATGAAATCCATCATCGGCCTCAACTGGCTGTCCAAACATAGGATCGCCGTTACCAGTGACAATACTTCTGTCTTCATCCATCATATCGCATATGTTCAACTCTTCTCCAGGGTACGTTATTGGTTCCTAATATTTACATATTTGATAATCATTTTACTGAATGAAATTATTAAAATTGTTTAACAAAAGTAGGATCAAACATTGGCATCTTACTTGTTTAATTCTAACTTCTGTACTCAGAAGATTGGTAAGATCTTCAGATGTGCTGCCCGTCTTCCACGTCATTATATCTTCAGGAATTTGAACACCACTTTGTTTACAGAGTTGCTCCACACGCTATTTGAAAAAAACATAATGATACAGAATATTCTGTTATAAATTTGTACGCAATTACGCACTCCTATTTATATAAGTTTGTATATACAGGAAATAAATGCGTTCCACAAAAACTACCTGAAGTCTTAAAAGTAGCTGCTTTCGTTCATCTTCTGCCTTGGCAAGTTTCTGATGTAGAAATTCATTATCATGTTTCAACATTTTGGTGTAGTCTACGCTGGCTTTCAGTATTGATCCTTTATTTTGCTTAACCTCTCCAATTTTCTCATGGTGCCTGAATAAGCAGCGATATTTACTATTTACGTCCTTAGTTTAACCACGTCAAAAGAATGTAAAAAATTAAAATCTCGAATTTACATGAATTACCTTTCATTTGGCTTAGGGAGAAGTTTCCCTTGCTCTGTGATCATGTCATTAATGTGGAATCTTCTCTTTCGTTCAACTAGAGTAGAATGTACACAATTCAATTAAAATTCATATACCATACACTGTAGATTTACATAATAAGTAGGAAACTAACGTAGATGTATCTTACTTTTATTGTGATTATCCTTTTTGATTCTGTCTTTAGATACTTTTACTGGTTCTCCATTCCCGTTACATATTCCATCCTTTGTAGAGTCGGCAGGGCAACTTGAACTGGTCTCTGGAACTCCACTAACTCGGTTAAAACCAGTTTGTGGGAGAGATGCCACTTGGTCTCCAGTCTTTTCGTCAGTTAAAAGTAGATCCAAAATGGAGTCCTAAAATTAAGAATGTAATAGTATGTGCTAAAATGTACTAACAAGAATGTATGTTCTGCTGTCAAGAAGTCCATAATAATTTTGTGTATTTATCAATGCCAATAACGCCATGCAATAAACTCAAGCTTAATACTTTCTATTCGAAAATATAAGCTAAGCATTACTGTCACTTTCTTTGGTGCATTTTGCTTTCATAATTTTCATATTTTTTTCAATTGTCCTTTCACTTTTAGTTCATTGTTGTAATGAATCACTTCAAATTAGTAATAATATCTTATAGTTTTGATTTTAATAAAAATCTAATTTCTTATTGGCAATGGCAATGACATCAAAATTGAATTTGAGAAACAAATTCATAAGCTTACTATTTACTGAGGTGCATATCTTAAAATATATTATGATTAACATTTTATGAGGTGATTTAAAAAACACTATCAAAAATAAATTTTCCGTTGCTTTGAGTCAATCTTCTTTCTAAATGAAAAAGTGGGACACAAATCATAAGTCTTGAGGGGAATGTTAAATGAATGAACATAAAAACAGCATCTGAAAAGATTATGTAATACATAATCCAAAAATTTATAATCTTTAAAGAAAATTGATTGGCTGAAAATGGTGGGTGTGCGCTCGTTCCAGGCTACATATGGCAGTACAATAAGCTGTACAAGTGTTTGCCTGGACTATTTTCTTAAATGTTTTCTGACGTAATAAAAATAAAGATTTGTCTCACAGCTTTTAATCGTAACTGTGGTTTGTGAGAAGCAAATGATTGATAAAATTGAACAAGCTTGTTTTGTATTGTATTATATAACATTCCACAAGTCATGGAATAAACGTTCAAGAAATACGTGCGTACATGATAATAAATTACAGAACATAGAAAATATCATTAGGTATGTATTTTGTATCCTGTCAGGATCCGTAGAGTAGAGGAGAAGGAAATTAATAATATCTGAAATAGATTGATTATATTTTATGACCATATCTTTTATAAAGAATCTTAGAGTATATCAAACAGTTATCAAATATCAAATTAAAATATAATCTATAGGGAAAACGATTTTTAGACAGGAAAAAATAACTGACTGACTTACGCAGCAGCTAAAGTTGCAAATCAGCAAGCGTTTTGAACATTACAGTTTCTATTTATTTTGTCCACGTTATATTACATCCTTATTTATTACCTCATACAATCCCCTTCATCTTAATTCCGCTACCTGCTTCTTCTAACGGCCAGTGAAAGCGTTCTATCAAACCATTTATCTATCAAAATTGTTTCCTGATTGAAAGCCCTTTCTCTGTCTGTATGTATCTAATCCAATTCTCCCTCGCACCGCAAGCCTTTACGAATTTACTAAAAATGTCTAAAATAAGCATTATCGAAGCCTCCCACAGCCAATTACATGCCTAGTTAGGTTATCTTCACGGAAGAGAATTTACACGAGCAAAAGTCGGTTAGCTATCATAATTAAGTTCCTAGATCTCAGCTAAAACAACTTTTAACGAGACCAAATAACTATAAAGCATGTAAATAGTTATTTTTGACCTACAATTCTTAAACGTAGAACATTGATCTCAACGTCATAATCTGAAGAATAGATTGCTGGAAACTACGTATTACGTACATACCTTACTTACAGCTACGCAGTATCGATAGTCAATAATATTTCATAATTACAAAACATGACATGGAAATCGAACCTCAATCTCAATATATGATACAATATGCAGCGT
>JAQFYG010001366.1:0-19418 GCA_034694325.1 Entomobrya corticalis | reverse complement strand
CGGGCACCTTATATACCCAATTCTCTTTCCTGTTTCACAAAGAAACGAAAAAGTCTTATTCTCCTATTCTCTAACATGTAACGTTTCAAAAGGGAATGAGATATGAAAATCATGTGTAAAGTGGGTACTAAACTGTATGCTATTTTACCACATAGTATCCAACTACCTGAAACATTCATTTTCTACATAATATGCCTATCTTGAAAACATGCCTTGTCCATTTGTTCTTTCGACATAAGAAAAAAGTCTTCAATCCAAATGGAAGTCCTACACCTGGTCTAACAATAGAAAAAAGATGATGCAATCCAAAAGTCTTCTCTCCAAGGGCAATAACAAAGACCTTTTCAACGAAGAAAACGAACGAAAACAACAATCCCTTTTTATAATGTAGGTGAAATATCAGACTCATCCTTCATCGTAACATAAAGAGAGGGACCCTTTTGCATTGCCTACCTATCTTTGTCGTAATCCCTTTTTTTTCTCTATTTCTCTAAGAAAAATAAGAAGCCAATAAAAACGTAAATGTTTCGAACAAAAGAAAAGAAGCACTTTTTACGTTATGTTTTCATAACGTTATGTACATACACACATGCATGAATTTTTAGTAATTAATCAGAAAGTTCATTAAGTATCTAATTATGTATTTCATTGCGACAACGAACATCATATAATTAATTGCGAATCATATTCCAATTAAAAGCAACACTACTATTATCAACATCATTTTCAAATGGTTATCATTTGCTTAATCAAATCGGAATTGAAAAAATAATAACGATTAAAAATCGAAAAGTATAAAATAATAAACCCACAACAAAACGACAGGAACGCCGACACAATTACAAACGAGCTCTCTCCCTCCCATTCTCCTTCTCTTATCCCTTAGGCATTTCATATTTTTTATTTATAAATATTATTTTTTATCAATGTTCATGTGCACATTTTATTTATAATTGAATAAGACAAAATGGGAAGAGAATTGAGCCAATTAGCTAAGTATTTTTTCTCGACTATGTCGGTAATCAAAAAAATGTCGATACGTTAACAAGTGAGAAAGACAATGACGTGGAGGAATGAACACCACCAGCAGGGGCATTATGTGCCTTGTCATTATTGTTAAAAAAGTTACATGATGAACACAACAAACACGACACGACAAACAAGAAAACTCACCGATATACTATTGTACCTATTACGATGTGCCTACACAAACATTACAACAATCATATATAATAAATAATTTCCATTCATATTTTTTGAATAATATTTTTTACTCCTCGTTCGCTCATCATTAGATCGTCATATCCGCAAAAGTGGTGAATGCATTTGTATTTTTATGGCGTGTACACACTTCTACGAACTAGTCATGTTTCTGCCTCTCTTTATAGGTATATTAAATAGACATAACCATGTCATGTCGCAAAGAGGGATAGAGATTAAAAAAGAGATGGATGACTAGCGATACTAGTTGAAACCAATAAAAAATATCATAAGCTGACTACACAAAAAGTAAACAGTTATCAGTTTCATTGAGGAGGGTTTTATTGCTCAATTAGTATTTTTCTGTTGAGCTTTTTGATAAGAAGAGAGGAGATTGACGATGATGATGCGATGTGATGATTCCATAAGAAGTCATATACTCACATAATGATATTCATATTCAATTTTAAATGCTTCATCACGGGGATATGGTAGAAAACTTATTAGTCTGAACTATAAAAGCATTTTACATTTTATGTTTCAAATAGGATGCCAAGTCATCATAACCATTCCTCCTTTTGCATGTCTCCCTCTCTCCAAATAAATATAATAAGAGGACGAAGGACAAAAAATGTGAACTCAACTCATTACCATAAACATAATATTGAACATTTGTGAAAGAATGTAAAATACTCTGTTGAAGTTGTCTAAAATTTGCTCTGAACAAAGACCATCATACCCATAGCTGCATGGCTGTATTCATGGATATATTACCATTAATTTTTAATTAATAAATAATTAATTTAAACACATTTTAAAAACAAGATCGTACTAGTATAAAAATCATATTAGATACAATAATGTAAATACTGTATATATTCTCATTTTACTTCCTTCGATGAAAACGCTGATCTATGAGTTTGCTTGTAGTAACTAACTGCTAATACTTTATATACGTTCTCATTAGAATTAGCGGGAAAACTTTTTTGCATCTTAATCTTACTCTAGTCAGCGGTATTAGTGTAAAATCAGGGTATCTAAGTAAGGGACGAGCCTGAATTTGATGAGATGAAACAAGATGAATAAACAATTTATGACATTTTTAACATGCTAGTCTACGTCGTCTTCGTTTCCCCTGTATCTGCATTGCACTTTTTGATTGTGTATACTACTTTTATTAATATCACCATAATTATTTTGTTGTGAAAACCGGAATTACTTATTATAAAAGTATGCGCGGTGGTTGTTTTTGAGGGATTATGTATATTTATTACAGTGATTAGTAAGCACATTGAGCACATATTAATAATTCTTCTTCTTTCTCCTTGTTTCACCTGAATGGTAACAACAAAGGGCACATTACATGTGCATGTTTTGATCAAATGAACACATGAGAATAATTTACAACAATATTAGAAAATACAATGCATAATATAAACATATAAAGTGATAAAAGTAAAAACTTTTACAACCTACAACTATGCACTTGTACATGCAATTGTAAAGCAGTCGTCTCTTCTACTTGCCTACATAGTATTAACTTTATGTCATATATCATTTTGCTTTACTTGGAGATGTAAAAACATTCTCAAGAGTCAATTAGCTTGAATGAATGAAGCGTCTCCTTTTGTTTACACATATTATTACATTTTTAATGAGCCACTTCCAGTCGTAACCGATAAAACATGTTTATTAACCGCGATGATTGTTTCCTTAATGAGGGTTAATTCTAGCTTGTTGCTCATTAATATCGTCAATCGTGAATTTTAAAACTCATTTGAAACCTATTTTAAGGATGCATGTCACCTTCTTGAATGCATCATGAAAATTCATTCTTTAAGAAGTATCATAATTAAAATTTCATATTTTTATGATTATAGTACACCTACTATTATTGCCCACACACTTTAAAATAGCCACGTATTAGGGATCACTACAATGCTGATGAATAGCGATATGCTAATTGACACAAATGCAACATTGTTTTATTTTGAATACAGCTACTGTAAATAAAGGCAATGGTGATCACACAAAGCGATGATGATACAACAAGGCACCTTGTTCATCGTTATAATCATCTCATAATTAGTTGGAGTGGTATTGTGGCATTTATATCATACCTTTGATAAGATGAACAGAACAGGTAAAGTTGGGAGATTTCAATCTAATCTTCCGGGCTTTGTTTTTTCACATAATTTTCCATAATTAGAAAATTTAGTTTTTCAATACCAACTTTTAATGATTGTTGTTGTAGACTAATTTTCCTAGTTGAACTTGCGACCCACTTGCAATTTAAATTTTAAAAAAATACTGTGCACCACAGTGAGAAAGACGTCACGGTAAACTAGTAGCATTATTAGCGTTAACAAATTAGTGGGTTGCTTTTGCATAGGTGACTAGTGACTCGTAATTAATTTCCGGGATTCATAATTAGTATTAGTGATATCATTCTTAAGTTAATTAAATCTCCGAGGCGAGCAAAAGGTTATTATTAAAAACGTCCCTGTACTTACTTAGTATACATTATGCAACGCCCGTCTGTCAAGGTAAGCACGGTGCTCACACAGAATATGCACTCCGTTACCTTCCATCGGGGAATTGGAACAGACAAGACAGGGTCTCGCTTACAGCAATATGTATTCATTCATTCATTGAATTGCAGTAATAACTAAATGGGTCGTCCGACATTCATAAAAATAAAAGAAAGATTGCATACCAGGCAGACCTGACCTGTCTGTTTTTTGTTTGTTCATGTAGTGCAGGAGTTACAAGGTAGCTGACGGATGTTTGCAATGTAATCACATCAAAAATAACTCAAGTTGAAAAAGGATAAAACAGAAGTCAACGTATGTACCTAAATGTATATGCATTTGCGTCATTGGTTGAGGTCCACAGTCAAAACCACTTGAATGTGTAAAGGTCTATAAAAGCAGGTACAAGAGTTCCATGCTTTTTCGTTCATTCATTTTTGCAATCGGAAATAAGCCACTGCTACTATGCTTCCAGATGTGTCATTAGAAAGATGCTGTTTTTATTGATTATGACTGTCATTGACTGTCATCTTTTTCCTCCATCAACCACATATTAAAATTAATTCTCCTTTGAGCGTGGGCTTTCATTGTTATTTTTAGAACTTTTTAATACCTTCGATAAGTCGATAGAAAAGGTGAATATACCAAAATGAGTCCCTTCAAGCATTCGGAAAAGTTTTTTATTTTAGCTCGAAGATACATCCGTGTATCAATATTCAAGTACCACGCTTCAAATGCTTGTTGAGCAATGCTCGACTTACATGAAACTGCCTTTACTCCGCAAAATCAAAAACAAATAATTTCTGCGAGTTGATTTTAATACCAAAAACGTGCACGCATTTGCTGATTCACGTGTGTCGTAAAATGAATGACTAACAAAATCGAAAGAAAAAACTTCTATTATTATTTTCTAGAATGGAACAAACGGGACTAGAAAATGCCGTTTTCCCGGCGAGTACGTTAATTAAATGATTCTGCAGCGAGATCACGAGCCTCAGCACGAGATACGCATCAACCGAAAGAGATATATTCATCTAGTATACAAACAGATGAAAAAATAACAATGGAATTCCCTAGATTTCATGTTCAGTCTTTATCAAATAAAAAGAATTTGCATAAGCTTTAGTTGTCTTCTGTATCATTTATAGAACTTTTAGACATCCCAAATGTAAATGTTTACTAGCAATCTACCTACAAATCAACATAAAGCTGTACAGTTTTCTCAGAAACTTGTATGGTTATTCCCAAACAGATTCTCATCACCTTAAATGTATGCACCTCTTCTCTATTCACAAAACCTACCTCCTGTAGAAAAGATGTGCCTGCCTTGCCAAGAACTTGCTCCTGGAGCTTTTTTCGCAGAAGCACTTTGTTCGTCTTGGAATGGGGGATTAAGAAAAATCAATCTTTGTGCAGTAATGATAGAAAGTAAGTGGGATTGCTCTTGTGCCTCAGATTCCGGTTAGCCTTTTTATGCATTTTGGATTACACTACTTACACTGTTTTTCTTGTAACTATTATTGCATATGACAAACCATCCATGTTATACAACTAGTAGCAATGAAGCAATGTCTGCGGCGGTACCTTAAAAATCGCAGAAAACCACTTTCACCAAAATCATAACACTTTCAGTATAATGTGATGAGATTCAACATGTTCATGCCACTGTCTCCTTCAATATGTCCTTCAGGATATTGCTTGCCGTTGCAGAGAAGCACCTACCTTGTTTGCCGTCGACAAAGTCTCAACAGATTTCTGTTGGCTCACTCCAAATGCGCACTCATATACGTTTGTATAATTAAGTGATCCAGCGCTTGTCTGTTTTGTCACTTGAAGTCTGACTCAAGGTCGAATCCAGCAAAATAGTCCAATGATGTTTTACCTAATATTCAAATATCAACCCTCTAGCACCACATTTTATACATTTCCGACGAATCTAATTTATCACTCTTGAGATGATCGTACAACACAAGTTATAAAAACGCTACTCTACTCGGTCGTCCGTAAGCACAGAGTAAAATAAACAAAGTAATATTATTATGATCACGGCTACCATTTAGTTGGTGATAGCACGATTTGCAAGCTTGTTGTCACGTTCCATGTTCAATTTAACTGGAAACGACACGATTATCATCTCATCAAGATGCTTGTTTATTTTCACTTGAGTTGCTTGTGTCCCACTTGAACATGAACTTCATCATTTCCAATCGAAATTATACATACACATACTTGTTTACACGTCGTCACAATAAAAGTTTAACACTTGCTTTTTGAGACTTTCCTACAGAAACGGAGTACATCAGAAGCCACACATTTTGCTTTTAACAACACCTATGCAGCAGTATAAAACCCTTTTTATCAGAATACTCATACCATATATGACACTATAAGGCACCAACATATACCACAAAATTTTGTCAACTCACTGTCACATGCACAGTTAATTGGATTTTGAAAACATACACTATTCCAAGACTTTCCAGCAATATTGGTTGTCTCTGGATCGGTGCTCTATCTTTTAATATGAATTTTCAATGACGTTCTTTTCTTGGAGTTTTGTCCAAGTGTTTCATCAGAACACTATTATTTTATTGTCATGCGCATTTCAATTACTCTAGTCGGAATACCTAATGACAAATAAGCTTTTGAAAATTTTCTTTTCTTGAAAGTTTGTTCAAACAAAATTGATAATTAAAATATCCGCATTTTTATCAGTATTGATAATAAACTGATAATAATTGGTTATAAGGAGGAAGGCTTAAGTTATAATCAATAGTTTCTTGTCAGCTCACATGATTCATCAATAAGGCGACATGTTCGTGTATGTGTGTTGTATAAACTCTTTCTCTATTTCTGGAAAAAAGCTTATCCCCAGTTTACTTTGTTCACTTCATCACGACTACCACAATCACATATGCATAACAATAAAAACTGACACATCATGCAACAGAAAAAGAACACACAATACCAAATATTGTGGTGTATGTGTCTACACGAAAGACCCTTGAATCGGACTGACTTGTTTTTTCTTCTGTGCTGCTGTGTGTGATAGTTTTTATAAAAAGTATCAAGTACCCCATCAGTTACTCAGCTTAAAACAAACGAAAGGAAAGCCAGAGGTTTTAAAGTACAAAATCCTACACATCCACATATTATTCAAAGGCTCTTCTTAATATTCGTTCAACTCTGCACAGTCTACCACACTCTCACACTATCTGTCTTTTACAGGGAGAGTCCGTTGTTACTTCATTCACACTCACATCACATTGCACAACCAACACTGTCAAGTATGGAACCGCATCGTGTAAAAATAGCGTCATGATGAGTGCGCCATACAAAAACATGAGAATTTTGTGCAGTGCACATGAAATGATGTGAGTCCGAGCCCCGTCAAAAAACATCAAGTTCATGATACACTGACACACAGACAGGCAAGCTGGCCGTTCGTTCATCCGTCTGTCCGACTGAAGCTTTTCAAAGTTCAATGAAGAGTTGCAACAATGAAAACGATGCACTGCACGCAATCGCACACAAACTAACGATAATATTTTCCTGAAGATCGTGATGATAAGGTTCTCATGCAAGACCACTAAACCAATTGATAGGACAAAATAATATAACATCAGAAATGGCAAAAGAGCCAGCAATGAAAATCACCACAAAAGCCGTACTGCTCGCAACAAAAATGACTTTTAGCCAATAATAATGATATGCAGTATAAAATTACTGGCTACTAGCAGCCCTGATTGCTTAAACTATACACATAAACACGTTGTTTTTATTTGCTACTTAACGCAGACTTCTTACCAAAACGACTGCAAAGTGACTGTGAGAAGAGCAACTATTGCTGTATTGTTTTGCTTCTGCATGTTCAAGATAATCATAGGGGATAACAGTTTTATTACTTTGAAGCGACTCACTTTTAACTACCAAACAGAGCAATACGTAAACATTTATGAAGCGCATCGTCTTCATTTCGTTGTAATAAGTGGCAGTAAAATAATATATTGCAGATTACAAACAACTATGTACGTGTATACGAGCCCAAACTATTTATTGTGTAATGGACAATGTGCGTGCCTGTTCTTTTGTCGATGTTTAAGTTGAAAAAGACTGCTGATACTCAATGAATCGGAATTATGTTCAACAACAGCACTTTACAAAGAGGCACATGAATGAATGAACATTGAGAGTCATTCTCTTTCTTTCTCTCTTTGCCCATCATCATGTTCATCCCTTCTTCGCCTCTTCTCCGTCCTCCTCACTCATCATCAGCTCTTCTTCCTTTTTCGCCATTATGGACTCAAGTCAAGTGCTCACTTAATATTATTAGTATTCATTGATGTAATGCAGTGTAAGTAATGCGAGATTACCATTTTAACTCCTCTCACTTCACTCAGCAAACGATGCGGCGGCAATGCCTCCGCTGCAGAAGAAGCGCATCATCTTCATCATCTCATCGGTTTAAATATTCATTTTTTACATTTATTTTACGTACATACGCATATCGCATTGGTGTATGTACGCTACGCACATTTTAGTGCAGCTTAAAAAGCATAGTATAACATTACATGCAATTATTACTGGTTTACGAGCTTACCACTTACAACAAGTCAAATCAATGAATCACTCACGGCTTGACATAAGTAAAAGTAATGAGTCTGCAATTTAAAAAGTCCAATATAATTTGAATACTATATAGGTGTAGATATATATGGAAAAAACAAAATATTTAATCATCGTTTTTATGTGCCACAGACGGGAAAGGACTTCGTTTTATGAGTGAACTATTGAAACTTGAACTTCCTTCAGAAAAAAACTGTTTTAACAAGCTCATTTTTATTGCTCACAATCTGTCGGCACTAAAAATGTATGGAATGTTCATAATCACACTATTTCTAGTAACAAATATGCATTTGACGCTATATTTTTATACCTAAGCAGATTATTTTTAAAATCCGTTCTGACACTTTGGCTTGTTTTTTCATATTTTACCTAAACTATCTTTATTAATTTATCGTGATTTACATCGCGAAATCTATTCACGATAGGTTTATGCATCTTAAAGATGCATACAGCTGTGTAATATAGATTCTTTATTGATGAAAGTGATGGTTTGTGTACACCTATGGATATATAGGATAACTTGATCACTTTTAAATTTATTTGTAATTTATACTGTAATTGGTGTCTACCTAAATATACCTATTTGATGCGTCTTTACTTCCCAAGATGAATTACATTTCCTGACTTTTATAATCTGAAAAATCTTTCAAAGTTGGTTTTAAAATCATTTCAATAAACTTCTCTGATATGTGAAATATAATATTATCGACAATGCAATACCTTGAAGCAAAATAAACAAATAAAAGATTAATGTTATGTTTCTTAGATGTTTAAAATGGGAGATATTGTAATAATTTAAGGGTCTAGTGATAAGTATGAAGTAATAATTTTTGCATGAAACTAGTCGTGGTTGTGAGCTTTTGGTGTGTTCATACTCTACAAATAAATTTCAATCGCATCTTATTCCTTTCATTGGAAATTGGAACGGAGAAATCGCTAAAAATATTTATGTACAACTAATAACTATAAATAATTCAACGTCCAATGACGACTGTTGGTAATACTTTCTTCTTGAGAATTTAATTTTCTTCATAATAACGAGTTTTGTTCTGAAGATAAGGAGCTTTCACCACCGTCCAATTGCATAACTTTTCATTCATATTATTGGCTTATTTCCTTGTCTGCGTATTGTCAACTGTCCTTGGTAAAAAAATCTTTTTCAAAAAGCAAAATACTTCTAATAAAGAATGAAATTATAAAGAAACTTAGTTCATGTCAACTGAAAATCCTTTTGTGGACGTTATGAAACCGATTCAACAGGTACCCATTGTCCGAGAAACTATAAATTTTTACTTATAAAAGAAAATGGTACGACATCACAAGCCCATGAATACAAAGAAAAGGACTTCCATATGACGCATATTTTTAAGGCATTGTAATCTCAACCGACATTCTGGCCTTGATGAGCACTTTTATATCCGTTTTATTATGTTTCAATGTGTATGTCTTTTTTCACATGAACAGTATTAAAAATGTCAAAAAGTTCACTTGACGGATTTCATTTCTACGTTTATATCTACTTTACATATCACATTACAATCTGAATTTTTGTCGGAAGAAATACAAAAAGAAGTACATTTGAGAACACGACTTATAAAAGTAATTAGATGATATACAGTCATTGATTTTTAAGTAATAATATAAGAGGTTGCACAAAAAGTGATAAAATATGTCATTGCTAACAGAAATATTAAACCAAGTCAAGCAGAAAAAGGCTTGTCTTCTTCCCCGCAGCATGTGCACGGTGACCTATGACATCAAGAATCTCATTCAATTTTCAGTTTTGTAATAATAGGGCAACTTTGTTGCTGCGGTCTGTATCAATGAGTTTCTTTGAAGCAATAAATGATGTTACTTATTATGCAAGTACGTATGAAGTAATTGTATATAGTTTCTCTCATTTGAATGTCTCAAAATGATATTGTCATGTTGTTTCCATCTATATATCGAAGCAACTACGGGAAAACCCCGATTGACCCAGTGGTCATAAAGTAAAATTTTGTTTTCAGAGTTGCAAAGTCAACAGTCAAAAGCAATAAATCAACACATCTTGTCTAAACATTTTAAAATACATAGTTAAATATGCCCCATTTAAAATTCGTTCACACATACATGCAGGATACTTTTCTAACTTGTTGAGCAGAGTATTTATGATATCATTATTTCGTTTTAAAATGTATGAGAGCGTTTTAACAGATTTTTTAAAACAGAAAAGTAGCGAAAGGAGTCCAAATGAAAGTATATGTATAAATGCACATTTCATGTTTTGTATTCTGACTGAACCAAACACTGATGATAAAAAACATACAGACACACGAACTTCTATATCGTATATGCGTAGCTAGGTATATGCTACTTTTAAAATACTTTTACAGTTTAATAATAAGAAAAAATAAGACTCTTCTTGCTCGTCAAGAGGAATAAGACAATAGACAATATATTCAACTCTCGCGTAATTTCTATTAAATTTACATAAATATCTGCATATAAAGTCCATCATATAATAGGTATATAATGCATCCCTTAAAAACTTTCCTTCGTGCCATTTTTATTTTTTAAAGTGCAAGTAAATATGTATCAATGAAAGAATACTCGTATAGAAATCAACCCTTTTTATCGTCATTTTTATTATGCAACGGCTTTCATATTCTTTATATTCTGCGTTTTCCTCTCTTTACACATACCTTCCAAAGCAGTTAGAAAAGATTAACCAGACGATATCTCTTCACCTTTCAAAGCATTTCAGAAATTACTCATTTGAGCATTTTCTACTTCTTTCGACACACTTTGAAAGAATAGTATTTCCGAAAAAAATAATGATACTTTGAATAAACTCCAGGAAAAAATGTTCAGAAAGGAAGAAGACAAAAAAGACATATTATACAAATAGAGGAAACCCATAAAGTACGAACTTGGAATGCATGATGATGATTATTATTTTTAAGAGAAAAGGGTTTAAACCATGTATGAAAGGATATTGATGTACTTAACACTTAATTGTTGATGCAAGAATGGAACCCTCTTGACCAAAATTCCAACAACAAAAAACTTTTTCTTTCTTTTGAGTTTCTCACTCACGAAATACGTTATGAAAAGCTAACAGAGACAGATAGGTTGGTACATTTAAAATAGTGTGATGTAAATACTTCAGCTTTTCAGTTTCAGTTATTCATTCATTCTGTCAGTTGAGAAACATTTTTCATAAAGATCTGTTGTGTGTGGGTATTTACGCTTGAAATTTTTCAAGTGAGCAACAGTTTTCCAGTAGAAAACATCATCATCAACATCATATCTTGCCTTTCCATCTCTTAATAACATGCTTAATATACATACATACATTATATTATCGCCAGTTCTACAAAGGGGTTGTTGAATCCATGAGAAAGGAGTAATTACTCTGTTTTATACCTACCCTTGTTGAAACTCATTTCATTCTATTATTGACATTTAGTCTGACATTTTGCAGAAGCTTTCATATCTTTTTAGTGAACATTCTGGTTCGTCATAATATTATCAATTATACCACACTATTCTCTTCACTCAGTTTCAGTTGGAATTTCAACAGGCAGTTTCTTGACTGTTTTCTCGTACACATTTGATTTGCTCTACAGTTGACTGTCAAACAGACCAATGAAAGTGTGAAATGTACACTGTAGAATTGTAGAGAGAAACATGCACAGGACGAATTGTAATCTGAGGAAAGATCATTTACCACGTACGAAACGTATTATGTGTGTAAATAAAATACGTTTTATGCATAAATATAAATGTTCATCTACACTTGAAAGTTGTACCCACAGTTTGCCATTGTGCTCATTGAAACTGGCAGATTATTACCCACGATTTTTTAAAAACAAAAAGAATAAAAATCTTCTGTTTGCATTGGCATTCCCGTGTCGTATCTATTACCCAAAATGCTTGCCCTTGTCTGTTTAGCTATACAAAAAGCCAGGAAATAGGGTGAGTAAGCTAAAGAGCAGTTGTGGAAGAGTCATTTATCCTCACGGACAAGAGGACAACTGTTAAAAACGCAGAATTTATGATTTTCAACCATAATCATTTACCCGCTTTTGTTTTACTAAGGTACAGACAATCCAAAACTACTCACTTCTTTCAAGTTTTCAGTTCGACTTGTCTTCTCGAGGTCCTCAATTTAGATTTATGTACATTCTCCGTGAAAAATTGCTGTGCAATTAGGTAAGCCCATACGGTTTCTCATTACAGCCAAAGTTTCTTGTCAGCGTCAGCATCCATATAAAAAATATGATTTAATATCTATCAGCGCGAACATTATGATTCCAACAAAAATGATTTCCTTCTTATCATGTGAAAAGGCAAATGAAAGAATATAAAAGCACTGAAGCCACAACAAGCAGAAAATATACATACCATGAACACTGGTGTGAGAAGATTTATCAAAGGCCACGAGAACTTTTCCAGTTTTCACATGTTAGATAAGAAGATGGAATGGTGGAAATGCAGGACACAAAGCAAAATTCAATGTCGCCCAAATTGGTTTCGCACAATGCATTCTTTCTGGTTTTTCCTTCTGTTGTTTACTTCGTTTAACACAGAGACGTAATAAAAGCAGTAGTTATTTTGGTGCTAGAATGGCTAGATCACAAGGTTATCGCTATCATTACTATTCTCAATCATCGTAGACTACAAACGAACACGCTGGAAGCAGAAAGTTTTTGCAAACTTTTCCTTCATTGTCCTTCGGAAAAGATTTTCTTGGAATTTTCTCCTTTCAGCAATAACTGAAAGGGGTTTCTTCTTTCTCTTTCTATCTCAGTATAAAATTGTCGGTCTGGACAATCTTATTAGTGGTTACACCAGAGAGGTAACAGCTGGAAATTTAGGGTAAATACGCTTTTGTTTGCTAGTTTTTGGTAACATTAGGATATAATGCTGACCTAGAACTGCTTATTGGACTGCATATAATGATTTATGATTTTAGTTGTGTGATATCTAAAAGCGCTTCTGTGCGCAGTTTTAAAAGAATGGCCTTACAAAACTGTAACAAAGCGGTTATAAAATGTACACGTGGATTCGCGGAGAACTTTTAGTGGATGCATCATAAAGTGGTGAAAGGCATATTAAGTTTTTATTCCCAACCAGCTCGGTCACATAATAAATACAATTCTGATTACTTATGGTATCATCTTAAATAATATTTTATATTTTACTAATAATATAGTAAAGATGTATTTATGTTTTATTTTATGTCCCTTCAAAAATCTCGCTTCAAGGTGAAACTAACAATAAGTTGCTTTGAGGACTTGTTAACGAGACTGGATACAGGTAGACGGGAAACAACTTTGCTACATTTTATACTCATCGTTTGTTGTCATTATGTTTAAGCCTCTATCTGTATTTATTTGTCTGTTTGGTGTTACTGCCTAGCCCGGTCTGGAGAAGCTTCTTGTCGTTTGACGGTTCACTCTTTCTTTCATCACAACTGTGGGAACTACAATAATATTTGCAATTTAACCCCTTTGGCCAGCGCTAGAACCCACTGCATTGTGTTATGTACATCCATTCAAAAGAAAGACAAACTTTTATTTTAACGAACCAGTTCCTTTTCGTGCACAGATAAGGAGGTCTACAAATTTAACAATAAAAAAGATTTGTTATATGTTTATTATTGAGGTGAAAGATAAGCGGAGCATAGCACATACGTAGACATAGATATTACATCGTTTGCGGTACGACTGTTGGACTGCCTGCATGGATTGGTTTGTTGGAGGGCGTATTTGCACATTGAAAGTTTCTTTCCGGTCTATTATGCTTTTATACAAAAAGGCCAAAGTATTTCACCTTTGCGTGCAATGATCCATACATTTTGCTACATTTTTATTAGAACTAGTTCCCAATAAATATCCGACACATGTATATACACAATACACACTACTGACGACGGACGGATATATAAAAAGTTTGTGATGTTGCATGTTTCCTTTCTGGAATCGATGAGAACGATGAAAGTGCGAACAAATCATTCAAACTGCCTTTATGCGCAGATACATGTGTGCTTTTTTCCTCACGTTACAGAAAACCAAAATTGTTTACCACGTTGCTTCATTCCATATCTACGGATGTGTCTATCTCACAATCTGGCTTATGTAGGTACGAAAGAGAGAATTCAAGCTCATAAAAATCCGATTATCAAAACTCAAGCATTCTCGATAAAGATCTACAAATTCTCCTCCACTTCCGGTAACTTCGTTTACTACTGCTCCACACCAACAACAATATCGTCATCAAGTCATCATTGACTCCATACATATTTCACAATAATGTCGTATTTTACCTACTCATGTGAACTAATATTATTATGTGATAATAAAAAGGAATTTGCCTTTCGGTGAGGTTATGATTGTTTTTACGACCAAGTATATATAGTATGGTTCAAGGGCTACAAGTAATCCATCCAAAAAACCGCATCCTTCCTTTTCTACCTCTTCCTTCCGTCATTTGTTTCTCAAATCCAAACAACTTATTGTAGAAAATACAACATATTGCATGGTGAATGCACAGTACATCAAAATTTATAAAATGTATTTATTCAATACATTTCTGTAGATACAAAGTCAATGTGCAGTGTTCAGATAAAGAAAACAGTAACAGTTCTTTTCCATATTGCTACTTTTACGAAATCACCTCCTTTCAGTTTATTATACGCTTGGTTACAGCTGGATTGAATAAAAAACTGGAAGTTTAGCAAGTAACGGTCTTCTTTTTTCGGCTACTTCTTTCAGAGACAGAAAAGCAGTGGTTTTCTCTCGTCAAATAAATAAAGTGGAATGAATGAATAAATAGATGTATCTGTATAGTAGTAGCTGAAGAACAGCAGCAACAGTAGCACATCAACATCGAAACAAAAAGCTTGCTCGACAAGTTTTTTTTTCGATTTCGCTATGTAATCATCAACGACGATCTTGGAGGAAATGGAAAAGGAAGAGAATGAATGTGTCTGACTGTGAGCAGCTCAACCAGTAGTAGAGGATGCACATGCATGGAGACAATACCTATACAGGTATATTTATCTATGAAAATAATATACCACACAAATGCAAGTTGCTCAATCCTTTCTGGTGAAATATCTTTTCCCTTCATAATATCCGATTCCAATAGCTAGATGTGTTGTGCCTTCACTTCATTACGTCGCTGTTTCCATCAGCCTGTCAGGAACATAAAATATATTATATGGGCACGTACCTATATTACACGGATATTATACCGAATTCCCTTCCGATGTTTCCTTTTTCTTATAGAAAAGCAATCATATAATAATACGCCTAGTCAAAATAGGTTTGTTACAGGCTTAAAGTCACCTTGTGAGGACGTTTACACCACCGCTTTTTCTATAGATCAATTCCTGAACAGCACACTGTTGCTTGTAATGGAAAATGGAGTAGGTATTATGGAGTCATGTTATTGTAAAAAGGAAGAAAAGGACTGTAGAGCATCCGGTATCTTTTTTACCCATTTCCTATTTGCAGCTGTACGCTATTAGCGTATGCAATTACTTTGAATAATATGATTGTAGTCCATTGCTTACTTGCATTTCCTTTTAGTGGTTTATGCTGTTTCTTTTCGGGGTTTTGTTTGGAGGTTTATATATTATCTGGGAAACGTCATATCACCAGCAGCATCAGCAATACTTGTTGAACATATAAAATATCTAATAAGCTTGCAGGTTTTGTTATTATTCTGCATTACAAAAAAAGTATTCATTGCTTAAATTTCATCCAGAAAAAGAATGAGTTGTGCACATCTGCGGCTGAAACTTGTACCATATTAGAAATTGAAACGATTTTTGTCTGTTCTTTTTAAAAACTATTTCCATGTTTCATGCAAATCCCCAGAATTTATTTAAACGTTCCTTTTGAGTAAAGCTAAAAGAAAAAATGGCAATAGAAATTAATGATATTTTTGAAGCTTTTGGGCTTGCATTGAGTGCCTCAGGTGCTGCTCATTTTATATTCACTATATACATTTTATGTATTATACAAACGAACGGTACATACTTAAGTATACTATTCCAGCAATACACCAATTTCATTATACATTTTGTCGTGTAATAAATATAATGCCTTCATGGTTTCTAAATTAAATTTTCCTGTATTTGCGAATCCACCTGGCCTAAGTGTCAAGTAAACAAATGTCGTTACTAACTTTTCTGATCGTAACTCACTCAATTTTTCATTTTCCTGTATCTTTTACGAGGCAGAAGATCAAAATAATTAATGCTTGGAAATGCCTGCATGGTTAGGTAATTCCAGTAGGTAGGCATTATAATAATATACGTTGCGCTCATCCTGAGCAAAGAATTTGGAAACATAATTATGATGATGATGGCAAGATGATCAATAAAAAGCAGCATTTTATACGCTCTTGCTGTCATCTTTCTCATTTCGTGAAGGTATATGCGTAACAAAAGAAGAGCAAGATCAGAATGAATACACTTCATCTGCTCGCCCATCTTCTATATACTAAAGATCCTTTAAAAAGAGAGGCTCATAATTAAATAAAAAAGATAATGTGATCATTGCAGGAAGACTATGGTGAAGACAAATTTTTATGACATTTCTTTCTGTAACAAATTTTTCAGCGTTGGTTGAGTGAGTTGTTCAGTACAAGTGTAAATGTCCATACAATGCAAGACGTTATAAAAATGTAGATGATAAGGGAAAGAGACGGATAAAATGCTTCTTGCATAAAAAAAGATGAGCTATTCTTTCTTGAAAGATTCATCGACAAGTAAGTTTCAGTTCCTCACTTCTTAAGCCCTAATGCAGTCTTTTTCCATTACACCACTTGTCATACGTGCTCTCTCACTTAAGCGCGTACTATGAATTAATATGAATGACAAGAATTTTTGTAAAAAATGCTTTGAGAATAATAAGAGATGATAAAATTCATATATCTGATGATGATGAAGTCGTGGGAAGAGGGTGAAAGATTTATGGCTAATAAATTTGTTCTAGCAGAAAATCAGGGCGGCTACACCCTTCTTCCTCCATCTTGCTCATACATACAAGATCTAATTAAAACTCATCTGATGTTCATCTCTTAAATCACTTCCAAATAAGGGACAGGGAAACACGCTTTCTGTATACATAAATGTTTCGTCTTCATTCCAAAATCTTGCTGACTTTATTATCAAATTTCATGGACATCACTGGTCATGTCACGTCAACAGTCACTTGCTAATTTTTTCTTGCTTGCAAAGTTCAACACTGCACTTTCAACTATTCAGCATCCACATCCATATTGATTAATATTCGGCTCTAAAAAACGTAAGTTGCTAAACTCTCATTTGTTATCAGCTTTATGAATTCGTGTTATGAAGTTCCTCTTTTCGGTTTGTATGGATTTTTATGAAGTGCCACTGAATTTCGTTTGAATTAGTTCTCTTTGATATGTTATGTTTTATGTTTGTGCTCATTAGCATTGAGGTTCCACGGAATGTAAAGTTTGTGACAGGGCTCGGGCCTGAACCAATTTTTATCAGTTTTATCAAAAGCTCAATCTTGGTCTTTTCACATATGTGCAAAATTGGAGTCCATACTTTATACCATATGATTATTTACGGTTAGTTACGCTGACATTATCTAGAGACATCTGTTGAGTGAATTAATTTGCTTCATAAGAACCAGTCACGATAAGATCCATAGCTTGGATCTTGTGATCTTGTTAATTTGCAATCAAACACTTTCATGCTTTTTGCACATGAATTCCATATGCAATCTGTAAAAAATCATACTTTGTGAAATAATTCAGTTCTCTAGTTAGATTATTCAGTACTTAATTGAAACTTCTAACGATTTTAAAGAAATTTCCATCATTACATCATTGTCAACCTAGCATGCAGAGAAACCAACGTACATATTTCAAGTAGGAAACTACTTTTTGTATGCCCCGATTGAATACACTTGAAAGTAAATTTAACAAAAAACTGTAAAGCTGCTGGTGAGCTATACGTGAGCAAAATTATCTAGCCAGTTCTTTACTTTTTTACCTACACCTAACGTATTATAACCTTGGAATATTCTACTTGACGCAGTCTGCTGTGTCAAAGCATAATGATCATAATTAAAATCCCCCTTAGACACGCTGAAAGCCGTTCAATACTCGCTCTGCTTTTTTGGAGCTGCTCACCTAACGGGTAATAATAGCGAGAGAAAGGGACACATGACACATCACAACATTATTTGTGCGCACCTATGGATCTAGTAGCTGAATTGAATAGCTCTCTGACAATAGATTTACGACGAGTGGCAGAAAGGTATTTTTCATTCATTGCCGTCGTTCTCAGCGTTAATAGAAGAAATGCACTTATCCTTCACTAGTTACCACCATCTCAGCCATTCTTCACGAAATAACCATAATTATAATTGCATTTTTAATGTGAGTGTGCGCAGACTCGCAAAACAAATAAGTATAAAGATACTTACATATACCGATCTTGACAATGGAAGGACTTTGATATTATTACTCGCAAAACTTTTAGGTCACTCGCAGACAAAAATATTTTCTAAACTATTAGAAATTGTCCCCGAGCGGACCTATGCGGCACAATAATCTACTATAATTCTAATAAGCAATACATTTTAATGTAACAGATGATCTCACGCCATTTTTTGCGTTATTTTTAACAATTTAATGAAAGGGTTCAGTACAAGGTAAACGCATATAAAGGATTCAGAAAAACGTCTTCGTTCGTACTTGATTCTTATTTTGTAAGTTCGTATCAATATCTTTTGATGTTCCTATTTAAGGCATGAGCTAGAGAGATATTTCGACTTACAAAAAGTGAAATACTTTCACCCACAGTACTATTCTAAGACGATCAATTGTATTCCCAGCACAAAAGAGAAGGAAATTACATTTTATAAGAAGACATCGTGAGCTGACTACAATGCTGAATACGTCAACTTTGAATTCTTCAGAATAATCAAATTCGTATTATTCGGTAGATCCAAGGACCATATAGCGTGTTGTGTCTTGTATTGATATGGAAATGCTGATATACTAGGACATCCGAGGATTGCC
>JAQFYG010001365.1:0-19418 GCA_034694325.1 Entomobrya corticalis | reverse complement strand
TTCACAATTTAAAAGCAAAAATTTTCAGCATCCTAAATGAATTGATGCCAACGCTCTTCGTTGTATTTCCCAGTGTGCAGCGTTTACTCGGAATAACCCAGAGTAGTTGTAGTGTCGTAAATTAAGCCGTGTGTAAACACTTGAAATAGAATCTTGAAGGGAAGTAGTTTAATTAAATTGTTTCGTGATGACTAATGAGACGACTAGCCGTGGCTACTATTATCCAACCAACCTAGTCAAATATACAATAGGATTTAACTAGAAGATTTGAAACAACGAAGAAGTAAAAGTCATCAACATCAGGATAGTATGTTGTGTCTCTTGTACGTATTCCCTGGTTTCTGGAAATTCAAGCGTTGATTATCCCTCTAATTATCTCTGAATTGAGGAAAGCGGTGAATGTTTTTATCATGCACAGAAACACAACAAAATAACGAAACAAAATCCTCTTAGCTTTGGTTTGGTACAACTCGCAAACGAGAAACAGGAAGATAACATGAAACTCTAAAGAAAGGGAGATATTTTCACCGAAAGCTAACCAAACTACGGTTTATAGGATAGAATGGAACGTAGATGTAATAGGAAAATCAAAAGGTATCATATTTCGTTTAGCCACTTATTACGTTTCATTCTATTAAAATGACTTATTTAGTTTCCAGTTACAACTTGATGTCGTATTATTAAGTTTCGTTTGGTAACACAAATACTTGTAAGAATTCTCAGTGTCGTTCTTCTCTCCGTCGTATGATAACGATATTTTGAGAGGTGTAGTAACCAATTGGCTTAAAAACTTGTTAATCTACTAAGATACTGCAGATCAATTTATCGGAATATTCTGTCAATCGGCCAGGCTTAAGTCAAGAGCATTAGGGAACATCTAATTCTTTCATAGGCAATTATGATGTCGGACTAATCTTCCCTTCAACATTCAACTATCAGTTTAATTACGACACATATTTACTCCGCTTGCTCGTAACTTATTTATTATGCATTCGTTCGTAGCAAAAGGAGGAGTTTCGAGAGAGATGACTTGAATTCCATGTTGGCAATTTTGCAAAGGGATAGAACAGGTTTTCTTTATGTCGTTATGAAAGGCTTAGGACAAGCAGGGAGCAAGAGGTACACAAATCAGTAGTAGTCAAAGAAAGTTGGAAGTAGTATCTTTGGAGCAAATGGATCAGATCGTAGATACATTTTCCAAAAAAGTAAAAGCCACTCCTGTTTAAATATGTATGAATAGAACTCTATTAAATCACTCGATGGAGAAATTCGATAGGCTATTTAGTTTCCTCTTTTTTATCCATAATGTCAGGTATCGGAGTTCTCATATTAAAAGTGTATTTAGAGGTATTGGGCAGGCTCAAAAGCATTGTAATGGATCGAAACATTAATTCAATAATAATGTAGCAGCAGATGAATTGGATGCAGTTTTAATAAGGACTTATGAATTTATGACATTTTTTGCTGATTCGCTTTTAGGAATATGAAAAATTTATTGAACTTGTTAGTACTTAAGTTGCAGGATGAAATATGGTATAGGTTTTATTCTCGCACGTGGGATCATCTTGAGTGTTGAATATTGATTTCAAATTGACATGACATAGATGGAAAAACTTCTTAACTCAAATAGAATGATGTGGCTCGTATAACTATATCAGAACGATTTCAATTCCCTTTAAATGTCAACCGACATAATATGCATACACGTCCTTTTTCTTACCAATATACTTTATTTCAACGACTATGACGCACATTAATTGTTTTTGCGACTAATATGTTTATCCATATTTTTTATTAAAATGAGTCTCAAACTTTAAAAATTTCAAATTGTTCGAATATGTAGTTATAACCCACCTTTCATATCAGGCATACGACATGAGAATTTTATCAATGGTTATTACTGGAAAACACAATTATTGAAGCAACATAATGTATTAGAAAGTTTATTATGTAAAATTTTGTATTCTGCCAAGAATCACAATTATATGTTATAACAAATGGTAAGTAGAAATCTACTTCCGGCTTTCACTCTCGTAAATTCTTCAGTCACCCCATAAAATAATATTCTATATTGATATTTTGGGAAAAGTTGTCAAACCAGCGTACAACAATCTTCAAGCATATTAAACTAGCTTCCTTGAAGATTTTTTCTTCGAATAATCATATTAACTAAAACACTTTAGCATGTAACAACCCTTGAAAAGGAGTTTAACTCAATTATCGTGTATGTTTTGGACATATGTGTCTGCTCGAGTTCTCAAGTGGAATTTATTTAGTTGTAAGCACTTTAGAATTAAGGCGGATTTAGAGATTAGATACTTCAAGCAGCAGAAAAACCTCTTGCATTAGATTTAGAAATCATGATATATTTTTGAAGTGGTGGAAGGTTTTAGATGTTTCAGAGACCTGTTTCAATTCACATCCCCGTTGCGGCGTCTTCAATCTCACATAGTTATGCCGATTCCCAAATTCCCATAAAATTGAAACTTGAAGATGAAAGCTTGTAGAAGTTGCCTTGGACAATGGCTATTCGAAATCAAGGGTAAATACTTTTATCCAATATAACATCCATATAGAGAAATACTTCAGGTATCTACTTAAATTACGCTTAAAATGGCATTAGTAAGTAAAGCAAACAGCATATTAAATTTTAACGTCTCAAATATCCTCCTCTAAAATGATCAGACCTAATAATACCCCTTCACAGTCAAAATCATCGTTGAATATTTCATCAAATAGCACCAACTCTGTAGAGTATTCTCCAAAAAGCATCCTCCGGAAAAAGGAGAGACGATACAAAAGCCCTGATAGAAGCTTAGCACCAAAGGCACTGAGTGACGCTTACCAAAAACAAATAAATGCTGGCACCTCAAAGCGCTCAAAGAGGTTGTTGTACGAGGAAGAAGAAGACGACGAAATAGTCTCACCAGCCCTCATTCTAAATGAAAACGAAGAAACCCTGATTCAGAAAAGTCCTTGTATCATTCGAAGTAAAGTGGTGTGTGGAGCTCAATTTCCTCTGCCGTTGGATAATAACAACAACAACGACATCCTCATCAGGGACTTAAATAACAATGAGTTCCCAGAAGAAAACAAGTCGCCAACAACAGGAGGAGAGGAGGATATTGCCGTCTCAAAGCCCGTGTCTAAAGATGATACCCTTGATGATCCACTTATTTTAAGGTTACAAGAGGGACTTCATCCAACCACTCAGGAGATCATCTCTACCGGCAAAGAAAATGATAAAGCACACTCATCATCATCGGTTGTTGCACCGGCAAAGAAAACAAGTAGTCATCATCATCACCGAGAGACGAAAAAGCAGCCGCGGAAGGGCATTCTAGCGCTTCCTGTAAAAACCAATTTGCTTCAACTACTTATACTTTTCTCTCATATATTATCTACGTCATTTTCTTAACCGCGACCGAAATTTGTTGTTTTATAAGTATAAAACAGCAAGAGAAAAACTAGCTACCACTCAACAGTGTCTGCCATGTTTGTTTGCTTTTATATCTATCCTGTTTTTTGTTGGTTTTCATTTCAGGATGCCTTACAATTTAAAATATTCTCTTACTTGAACCGAATCGAGGTCCACACGTGTAACCAAGTCTGTAGGCTCTGGAAGGAGTTTTGCGATACATTATACAACTCTCCGCATGTTTTCAACGGTAGGAATGCCTTTTGGAATACAGCTTGTTCCAAACAAGCTTGTCGATTTTTTCTTACCAACCACCTGCTGGCTGGCGATAACAAGCGACACTTCAAACTTTACTTTTACAATGTCGAGGATTGGCAAATGAAAACAATATCGGAAGAAAACCCGAAGGAGTTCAATGGTGCCGTGAGACATATAACAAGGCTGCATTTGGTCAATTGTAATCTTCATTGGCAAACTCTGATAAATTTGCTGTTGAATCTCACTCATCTGCACACGTTCACTGATACTTGGAGCTGTCATTTTCAAAACTCTTCTTGGTTCCCCTACTATCGCATCAACACCAGTCAAGGCGCGATAAAAAAGCTGGAAGAGAAATTAATGCTTAATGAATTGAAGGAGAAAGATAGGCATACACGCATAAGAGTTTTTAAACTTTCCAGAAAGTCGTTGACAAAAGAGCTTTGCGTGTACTTCAATATCATTCCAAAAATACTGCTGGTTGCGGAAGAATTTGAGTTCAATTTGGGGCCATGGGAGACTCCAAAAAGGGAACTGCCAGTAGCACTCAAATTGCTGGAAGAGTTTGGAAAATATTTTAAAATGGGTCTCGTAAGATGGAGACATGTGAAGAGACTACGACTTTATTGGGACGACAATAGTTTGAATACTCTATTTGACAAATTTGTTACCGCCATACACAGTATCCCGTTTAGCAGATTAGCCGAATTCTCGGTAAGGATGAGCGCTAACACGATGAGACACCCTGGAAAATTGCCTGAATTTGCTCGTTTTATCAACTCATTCGAATGGAATGACAAGAACGAAGAGAAAGAGAATGAAAGAAAGAAACATGATCATAGAATGCTTCTTAAAGCATATATAGCTCCAATCTACATGACAGAGGAATGGGTCGAGTTTCTATGCACCTTTCAAGATAGGATACTGAGACGCAAATCAAGAGTATCTTTACGGTTTGAATTAAAAATGGATGACAGTATGATGAGTGTCGCGGAAAGGACAATGATAGCGGACGCGTTCAAAAATTTTGTCTTTTTTCGAGGTCTTACAAAACTGCAGGTTCTTGTTTTTTTTTCATAAGTATTTTACAAATATGTTTATGCGAGATTTTGCATTATATAAAAATGCTCATTCGTGATAAATTGGAACTGAGAAAGGTGCGAAAGTTTGTGAGTAAGGACATTTTAAAGCCTATACCCAAATATAGACCCAATATCACCATTATTTTTTAAACCCTTTGTATCAGACTAGACCATGTTCAATCTAATTTTTTGCTGCTTGCTTTGTTCAGTTACAAATTTACCAAAAAGGTCGACTATCAGCAATCGCAACTATAATTTTCTATTAAATGTGGTATTTTATATCGATTATGGTTAGTCCATAAGCATAAGCTGGGAAAAAGGTTGGTATAAGCTGTCTGAGTCAAATTGAAAACTACAGTTTGAAAGACGTGCACACTATCTTGAATCTTGAGTAAAGACAGGCGGACATAATAAATAAATAATGATCTTCATATGCTTCCGCACCTTAATAATTCCATTAAAGTATGAGAGAAAGAAAATTGGGGTTGACAAAATAAACATTTTGGGGACTGTTTCTCGGCTTTTCGTTTTAATAGATAAGTATTCACAGCGAGCAAACACAATCGCTGAGAGAGGTCATTCCAGGAATACGCACCACGTATCCCAATATAAAAAGCCTGGATATCAAAATAGCTGAAAGAGAATCCGGGTCTGGAAGATGTTTCTCTTTTCGAGACTATTCTATCATATCCATCGCTTTCAATTTCAAATTTATCACGGAGCTACGGATATCAGATCAACCTAGCAGAAAATGGGATGTGTTGGATACGATTGTGGGAAGAAAGCGAGCCTCCCTTACCTACGCCTATATCACTGCCAGAGATATGGTTCTCCTTTGTGAAACGCTCACAGGACTAAGGGTTCTGCAGCTGTGGGCGAATCTGAACGATCTTAGGGATATAAATTTTACTGGGATTAAGACCAGATATTACTACTTTTGTCCGAATGATGGGAACTATTATTTGAGAACAGCGGAGGTGTTGAAGGAAAAAAGGGAACCGTCTATTTATAACTTAAAAAGTAATTTGTTATCGTCATTCAGTATCATTATTATTACAAAACTTTTCGTGTGAATTTCTCTCTCTCTAACTTGAGGAAAACAACTTTCAACTCCTAACAAGGAGTTTAAAATTCAAAGGTAAATAAATTAATTGGTCAAAATACTATCTTAACTAGATCTTCAACTTCTTTCCATGCGTGGGCTTGGTAAGGACGTGACGGATATAACGTGTAGGTTTGCCTTCCAAGGAATGAATCTTTTAAAGTACATTGAGCTGACTGGAGACACTAGTGTAAATTTATATAACTTTCCATTTGTGTTATTAAAAGTCACATTTAAGTTTATTTTGGCGTGATTATCACATAACTTTCACTTACACGTAATCTTACTTAAATGGCGTATGTAATGGTTAAAAAATACCCTTTTCCAGATTACGCAAAAAGGACGCCTCCGTTTGCATGCGAGGATGCGTCTAAACGACTGCAGAGTTTGTTTTTGCCATGTATGAAAAACATCAAGAGATGCAGTCTCTCGAGTAATCCAGAGTTGGATTTTTAAAAGATATAAAAAATAAAAGTTAAATTTCCGAGTAAGCCAAATCTAATATGAACTTTAGACCTTATTATTATTCTTTGGTAAATGCGAAAAAAGGGGTTGAATATTAAACCATTTTTCATCATAATACTAAATGGTGGAACGACTGTGATCCAAAATATTTCCGAAACAGAAACATATTCTAGGTATTAGTAAAATCGTAAGCATTCAGTTATTCTCTACATTATAATCTCAGGGTATAATGTTCATTTCTGTCTGGAGTTCTCCAGAACAAATCATTCGAATTCATAAAAGAATGTATAATTTATTGTCTAATAGATATATGTATTTCTGATGAATGGTCCAAAGTTATAGGTTCTGGCGCAATCAACTTTTCCTTCTTAGAAAAATGATATGAATGATGTGATAGAATTCATGAAAGGTCAATAGTCCATTTCCATCCACAAATGCTTACAAAGTTCCTGGCAAGTCATGACCAAATTGTAGATTTTATATTTCATGGTCTCTTCATTGGGTGCTACAAATATTTTTTCTCAGTTGGTCTCCTACAAATCATATAGAAATTTTCAACTTTTTAGAGTTCACTTCTTCGTGTGAACTGATTGTATACTAATTTAATAATAATCGATAGAACACATACTAATTATGAAAAGAAATATTTACCCTATAAAAGTTGAGTTTTAAAATGAGGAATGCTATATATACAGCCGTTATAATATTAAATTACATATTATTGAATGTTATTGGTCATAAAGGCATGAAAATAAGAATAGAAATGTTGCCAGTAAAATCGTTCAATTTTAGTATAGTTCTGTGGAGTGGAACAAGCTTTTGGAGAGCTTCCAAAACTAGAGTAATTAAGCAAAAAGTATACTCGTGTCTGGTGTTGGAGAGGTAGTCTTGATTCAAAAGGTCATATGAGCGAAAAGGGATTGTGTCATTTTCTCTGAAACATATTGACGTGGGATAACATAACATGTTTCATTAAACCTTTCCACATGCTCAACAGAAGGAGTAGTTTTAGTTGGACTAAGCAGATTTTATGTCGAGTTAAATTCAATCAATAAAAGATCATAAATGAGTTTCTCTAATATCCAAGCCACACACTCAACTACTGCTCATCTCTCGCACTTTAATAGAAAAGGACACTGGCTTCTTTAGTGCGACAAAGGAAACCATGAATGTACATATGGTACAAAATGCGTTGCTTTGAAGCTCTTAGGTTATGGTTAGTTGATGATGAAAGCCAACCAGCACGTACGTATAAAAACATAATGCATTTGGTGTGAGGCGTGAGGAGCCAAGATGCTCTTATGGCCTTAACTTCAGTAAATAATGCATAGAGCAATCTTCTATCCAGTCACGTCCAAGAAAACATGACCGACCACAAAAGTATAAATTATATTTATAATTTATATAGAATTTATACAATAGTAATCCGAACGTGGATTGCAGACTAAATACATATGGGAAAATAATAATAATAATACTTTTAACAATAACATATTAATAAAAAATTTCATCCTGGAGAAAGCATTACCAAAAATAATTTTCACATGTATACGTCATGTTGGGAAAGAAGAAAAGGAAAGTTAGTGTAGCCTATTGTTTAACATTAGCATGTTTAACGGTTTCGCATAATAATAGTGTTGTCTTCAATAAACAGAGTTTGATGTGAAAATGTTTGTTTTCTATTTTCGGTGGCAGACTATCATGCATGATCATTTGTTGGAAGTTTGATGTATTTTGCAAACGCCTAACCCTCCATTTTGCATATTGTGTCTGAAATATTTGACCATATCTGCAAATTTCTTGTTCACATCATTTTCTGTTTTATTCACTATCGGCTTCTTACACAAGAAAGAGTATATATTATATGCCTTCTATATTACAAAATATACGACAAAATACAACAATGCATAATACCAAGGCTGCTTGCTGATTGTAAAGATGTAACATAGCGTAGCAAAACCTGTCATTCAGCAACGTTGCATAAAAACATTGCAGTTCAACTGTTTGAACAAGTCACGGACAGTTGAAGGAAGCTGGCTTTCATTTTTATCTATTCTTTGCATTCAAAAGTTAGTTTTGAGCATCCAATAAAACAATTCACGGATCAATGACACTAACATATTCGCAAAAGCGACTCTACTGGATAACCACGGGGACAAAGTATGTCGTCATATAACCTCAAAAGATGATGGAAGTGTAATGTAGCGTGTAAGCCTGCACAAAAGTATGTAGGTATTCAGCATTGTTTATCAATGAATGGAAAAATTGATTTTATGAAATCTTCCAAGTTTTACTTTAATTCTTTCAAGAAATTAAGATTATAGGCTTTTCATATGCAGACTGAATATAAATATATCCATATTCTAAAAGGACAAAAGGAAACGGCTATATAAGTTTACGAACCGAAAGTGAAATGAAACCCTATTTATTCACACTAACTAAATTAAAGTTGTGCTAGGTTACTACATGCTGATGATATCCAGTCAAGTGCTTCGTTCATACATTCATTTATGTCTCTATGTTCTCTGGTCGGGACATTTTATTATAAATATCGTATCATATATAACTAGATAAATTAGCATGAAAATTGAAATCCCCGTGGATTATTATAAAGAATAATGTGACATTTTATAAAATGACAAAAAAATTTGCTTTTACTCTGTAACAAATGGGACAACACAGCAGGTAAACTTTAAAATTATGAGGAATGAGCAGATGTGAGACAACAAGATACTATATGACTACGACAGGGCCGTCACAAAATTGGAGAACTTACAACTCTCTTGCCTCATATTTCTGTTCCCCTTTTTGTTGGATTGTTTAAAAACTAAATAAAAAATTCATTCTCCTTCACGGAATGACCGGGAACAATAAAAAATGGCCACTGTTCCGATCGGGCACCATGTAGGTAAAACATTTCTCCAAAATGACAATGATGGTCTCATGAATTGCGTTTACGCACAAAGTAGAATTCTTTAGAATGCAAACTTTTAAATTGACGATCATATAATTTTCTAGCGCACCTCCACCATCCCCAGCATCGCCGACAAGTCTTCAGTCTCTTTACGGTGAAGGATGGGCAGACGGGCTACCCGTATGTATATAGTTGCAAATATAAAAACTTTAAATTGCTTTATTACACCCTATTACTAAAAATGTCTTCTTTCACTAAAATAAATTCCTTTTTGATTACTAAAAGGATAAAATTTACGAGGCAATTTTCAGTCTATTAAGTGGAAAGGAGCAACTAGTATGTCGGTTGGTGTGTACAAACTGGGAAGACATTATAACACCCATGTTATCGGAGAAATGTTGCTTGGTGTACAAGGGAAGACCCAAGTTTCTTGTTTCATGGCTAATAAGCAAAGCGAAAAATTTTTCCAACCCTGCAAACCGATTTGTTAAAGTATGCATACGAAATCCATCATTGGCGACAAGATGGGATGAACTCAGAATGCAAGACTTGATGCCAAAATCTTCGAGAAAGCTGGCGCATACACTTCTTTCGCCTGATTTAAACGCAACTATGAACTTGAACAATGTTACCACACTGCACATTTCAAACTCAATGTATAGATTCCAGCGGCTTCGCTCCTTCTTTGCGCTATTGCCAAAATTAGAAAAGTTTAGTGATGTCAATACTTGCTACACGCTTGACTGGAGTATCTGTTGCAAGACTTTTACCGAAATCCAAGATGCAATTTTAAAACCATTTCAAGACACGCATTGCCCCGTGAAGAGGTTGAGTCTACAAAGAGATGATGCTGGCTTCAAAACCTTATTTCTTATGAAACTTTTAGGGCTTACTTGCGACAATTTGGAAAGTTTTGAGTTGAACATTGACACATATGAGTTCCCTTTCCCCTTGGCACTTATTGATCGGATGGACTATGCTAGTCTGGTTGGCGTGATGCTCAATATGAACAGAGTCACACTGAAAGAAATTAAGTTTCACTGGGTGGGTCATTTGTCGTACCATTTTTATGATGACCTCTTGAGATGTCTAGGGGTTATGTCGTGGAATGGAGCACCTTGGAATTTGACCAAAGTTGACTTTCATTTTGACTGGATATTATTGGGTAATCAAGATTTTCATTCAACATTGGTCCCTTTCATTCAAAAGTTGGAGTGTTTAGAGGAGCTGAAAATGAGAAATATCATTCTCCAACCCGAATGGGCAGAAATGCTGGATCGCGTTAAGCCAAACAATTACTCTGCAACAAATCCCTTGATAGAATTTGGAGTTGTGTTGAGTGACAACCTCAATTTTTCGACGGGGCAAACGTCCGTAAATGTCATTTCAAGCATTCCATACTTGAAAACAGCAATAAAAATCATAAGAGTATCTATAACGTCTGAGTACACGGACGAGTTGAAGAAAGTTTTGCCGATTGGGAATTGTGAGGAGTTTAGCGGAACAACAGAACTGTACATTATCAAGGCGGACTGGAAACCTCAGATGCGTTTTATCATGTACAATGTGGACAGGGTGTGCGAGACGTTTAAGAATTTAACGGTGCTAGTCATTGCAGACGGGGACAAGGCCCAATATCGAAGGGACTTGAGAGCTCATAAACAGTGGAACAGAATGTCCAATGCCCATATCGGGGATGATGATATGCAGTTAATTTTGAGGAATATGACCAAGCTGAAAAATCTCAGGTTGAGATGCCGAATGTATTACCTGACGGACCGAGCTTTAACAGGACTAACCCCCATTGCAATAGCAGAAATGAAAGCTAAACAAAATTTGGTAGATATTCCCGATCCGTCGACTAACTTAACTGGTGTGTCTTTTTCTCATTTGCCAGGTAGAGTGAAAAAGCATGTTAAGGAACTGTCTAGTTTCTCACTAAAAATTCAATCAATTTGTTTAAACATCAAAGTACATTTTCCCTTTCCCCTTGATGCTTGTAAGTAAACTCGATAAATTTTTCTCTAAAGATTTGGAAGAAATTGTGCTTCAAGGACTAAACAGGGGGATAACCGATATCACGCTGTACAATGGCTTTAAAGGAATGGAAAACTTGAAAAACATGGAACTCGCTGGGGAAACGTCGTTTTCTATCCACGGAAAGAAATGGATAAAATCTGCCTTTCCTAACTGTAGTATCCTATTGTGCTGAAAAGTTTATTTATACCAAAAGTTACGAAACATATTTCCACGATTCCACGCTCCTTAAATCTCATAATACTATATTATATAATTTGTACGTGGGTTGGAATGCTCAGATTGAATGATTTTGATCAAACGCTGAAAATTGCTAGTTTCCAATTAAAATCTTTCGTGCAAAAGAATTCTTTATTTAGCAATGAACAAAGTTTCTCTCCTGTCTTTTGTATTAATTAAACAAAGCGTTCTGTGTCGTCTTTCAAAAATTTTCCATTCTGAAGGCATAATTAAGCATGTAAAGCATCTTATGTTCATCATCATGATTTTTAATAACGTAAAGGGTAAAATTAATCATCACCAGGTAGTTTCATTAGATTGGAGATGTTATGAAACAACATGATTTGATATAGTATTCATCCAAAGAGTGTCATTTTACTTATAGTTGTTCCACTTTTTATAAAAATAAACTTATCCAAAAGTTCTTTGTTGTAAAAGATGATTTTCTCTGGATTTTAGGAAATGGATTCAAAGAGTGTTTACCAGATGGAACTTGGTTTCGCCATCCAGAGAGCAATCTCATATGGTCCAACTATACAACTTGTATCAATCTTGACGATTTCCAATGGAAGCTTTTCATCAACGGATTGTATGAAGTCGGCTATTGCGTATCAGTATTCGCGTTGGCATTATCACTCATCATCTTCTGTACTTTCAAGTAAGCTTTGCTTTCAATTGAGAAAGCTCTCTTATAACACACATATTGGTTCACGTATCTTTGTTGGTGATGCTGCGGATTGGGGAGTATTATTACAAATAATAATTCGCATTTTATTACTATGTTAAAGTATTTTGATTGAAACCTGAGCCTTTTTTTGCACAAATAGATGCTTGGAATGCACCCGTGTCAAGATACATCGAAACCTCTTTGCTTCTTTTATCATCGACAATCTTCTTTGGGTGGCTTGGTACAGGTTCATTATTGCCAATGAATCCGTCGTCCTGAATAATCCCGTAAGTTTCCTTTTTTTCAATGTCTCTCTTTTCCCCTTCCGGAAAAAGTACATGTACTCTGTAGCTGCGCCTGTGAAGATTTTCAAGATTTCCAAAATAAACAGCGACAAGTAGCAGAGTCAATATCATGAAGGATCATCGGTGACAGGGAAATACTAACAGGATATTGTTTCTGTCCTGGTGCATTCAGATGTACTATTTTACTTACAATCATTGATGCTTATGCACAAAGAAATTGTTGGTCCGTTTCGTTATGAAACAAAAGTAGTGTATATAGGTTTTAATATTGCTGCGGTTTGTCAGTAGAGCCAGCATCTTCCTACAGACCCTGCACTTGTACCCCTGCAGCAATTTACGCTGTGAATTTTTCAAGTCGACTGAACAAATATATGTTGATATATTACAAGCAGCTTTCTCCTAAGCTCGATAAAAGTACTAATTCTCCATGTTTTGTTCTTTGGTCAACACAAATACTAAAAGTCCTGGATGACATGACAGATACGCAATAATAAAGCAATAGCTTATATAATAAACGACTTCAATTCAAATAAACTATTGTATTTATTGTACTCAAAATCACATTTTTATTTTATGTTAGGGAAAATATGTAACGACTAAAGTATTAGAAAACCCTGTCAGTTGCCTTCAATTCAACTCAATTATATCTCAGATTGCTTCCGCGACAATTTCCTTTCTTGTACTTTGTACTAATAACGATAGAAAAGGATATATAAGAGTTTATTCCATGTGAATGGTTAAAGGAACAACTTGTACACAAGCAATAAATATAATAGCACACGTTTACTTTCCCGACAATGCAAAAAACGATACGAGGTTATGACCCAATGCATTCAAAGGTTCCAGATTTTTACCCTTTCGTTCGATACCATACCATTTCCTGGTTTCATCCTTGTTCCAATTTTACCTCAGCCATCGTTTTTTCTTTCTTTATATTTCTCTTACATCATCGCACGACCAAAAACATTACCAAGACCGTTATCACTTGAGAGGGAAAAAAGTAAACACTTGAAAAGATGCATGAGTCTTTCCAGTTTGCCAACTCGTCAAAGGGACAAAAATATAAAAGAGTACATTTTTATTTGTCAGAAACAGCGCATGAAAGTCTTTTCTTGTTGGATGAGCTGAAAAAATATTTTGAGGTTCATCCATTGTGCTGAATCCAATCTTTTTAAATACATGCTTAGGTTTAAACTTCCATCTGGATGAACTTTTCCCACAGGGAGTAATCAAATTCATGTCGGAGCAAAATATCTCTGAACTATCTCTCTCTCTCTCTGAGCTCCAACCATGAATTTGCTGTCGTTTGCCATTGCAAAATTTTACTCTTAGTAGAAAATATGATAATAATAGATATACCTACGCATGCATTACGAAAACACAATAATATGGTGACTTTGTAAAATCCTTTGGAAATGGATAATGATCAAGGAAAGGCAGGGAGAAAATATAGTTATAAAAGCGCAAGAAACGCTTTCTCGCTAAAAGAGAAAGTGGTCCCTAAACTCAAGGCAGTCATTTAGAAAGTTAACAATGTTTTATTCAATTTTCTGTAAAAATCTCTAGTTTTTCTTCTTTGACACTATATGTCCTGTGTTTATTTGTAGTGGTGGTGCAAATGGCTGTTTGTATTGGTTCAGTACTTTCTCATCGCCAACTACTTCTGGATGTTTTGCGAAGGATTCTACCTCCACACATTACTCGTCTTTGCTTTCCTCAGATCGGAATCTCAGCTTCTTAAAAGCTTCTACGTTTTGGGTTGGCTGGGACCTATTGTTCCTATCGGCTTATACATCTACTATCGGCTAATGGACGAATATCAATATGACCAAGCGTAAGTTATTGTGTCTACGATTGCGGCTCAATGAAAGTGAAAAGGCTTTTGTTTATAAACTTGTTATGTAAATTATTGTTATACAACTCGTCACAATAAGTCGCATTAGCTCTTGCGGAACAAATCCCCGTTATATATGCCCCTCTGCTTTTCTCCTTTTATTAAATCTTTCCCATTTACACTTCAACAAACATTCTTGTTTACTGATGATGATGTAGTTTGCTCACTAATGAGATCTTCATCAATAAAAAGCAGGGATGTGTCAAAACATCATTTGTTCAAAATCAGATTTGTGCGCTTTTCTCTAATTAATAATGCTTTAGTAGTCTTTTGTACCTGGAATACTGGCTGTTTTCCCCCTTTTTACCTCTTTGCACACTGGCATATAAATTGTATGAATGAACTATTATCGCTGTATAGACCTTATTCTCAATATATAATCAACAGGCTTTTTCTAGTGGAACCAATGCTGTGAGTTCCTATTCACACAAAAGACAAAAATGCATTTAAAAAGCTCTCTTTCTCATTACAAAATAAACATAATGAAACCACTCCACTAAAGCTTTTAGAAATAAACCAAGAGAAAATATGAAACTTTTAAGTACTCTCAGGTAAAAGTAAATTTTGTAGCACACCTACAACCTGCATGGGTGTTGTTTTATGAGACATGATTATGAAAACATGATGCATGGAATTCTGAAGCTTTTAAAGAATAAAAACATTTTGTCCTACCATCAACCATAACCATCTTTGAGAATTTTGTCTTTGCTTCCTGCTTGATCAAATATTATTCAATTTAAATAACAAGAAGGTTTTCGCTTTGTAAAAACAAATTATATTTATATATAGAAGCTTAACACTGTAGCTTTCTTATTGCAAAATAATACATTTAGTTGTTTCCGCTTAATAATTTTGTAACTTTTTGCTAGAAAATTTGCAAATTAGCCTGGGATTTTGCAATAATGTATTTTTCATTTCACAGTTGCTGGATTGAACCACATCATCAAATGTTTGTGACAATGCCAGTCTGTATCTCTCTCGTTCTGAACCTCATATTTCTCATCAATATTGTACGTGTACTTGTGACGAAGCTAAATGATCAGAGAGGCTTTCGTAACACTGCTGGACAATCTTCAAACATGTCTGCATCACCTGAAAATCAACACTCACTGAGAAAGGTAAGAAAACTAAAAGGGCAAAATAATATTTCGAAATGTAGAAACTGCCGTTCCATTCGAGGTATATAATATTATATAAGCCATTATTGTAGTGACAATTTTTTTTGCTTCATTAAATTCAATGATGAAAGGTATCTATGAACCAGAACAACAATAATATGTTTTACAAGCTGTAATGATATTATTAAAAAGTACGTTTACATCGTAGTATATCAATTGTAGACATGCTTTCCTCGTATTAGTAATTGCTACGAAGGTAGCCTTTCATAAATAATACAAACATAAGTCCTTGTAGTGGTTAGTGGTAGATTTCAATAAACATCTAAAAGATGAAAAAGTCAATAAACCCTGTCATTCTTCTAGCAGCCCAACTATATGTTTTAAATTGGCCAAACTTCGTTATGAAAATCGAAATGATGCATGTTTAAGTGTTTGTTCTCTCGTTTCTCTTTTCGCCCCTATTTCCACATTCATTGCAACAATAGCTAATAACGGTTTGTACTGAATCTCGTAGCTCTTATACTTATGGAACACCTCTGGACAAAGTAATAGTGATGTGTCACACAAATTCTAAATATTCTTCAATTTTAATTCAAATAGTTTTACTCACTACACTAGAAGCACTGCTGTGCAATTCAAAAGTTTAGTTTTGTAGATCTTGCTTTGATGTCAAAAGCGTGCACATGTATTAGCTGTCAATACATTACCGGATTTCTCATTCATCCAAACAAAAATTCTAAGAATTTCCAGGCTTGAAGATTCTTTTAAAGGAATTGAAAGCTTATTCCAAAGTACTAAAATATTAAAATTTAGGCAAACCCAATATTACCTTTTCTGTTTAAAGAACTTGTGAAGCTAACGTTATAGGCATTTACGACATCCATAATATAATAGTTAGGATTTGTAAGCTTTTATAATATTGATGATCAGCAAAGATGTTTGTTTCTAGATTATTTCCATACATATTTTTATTCAGACACAAAACTTTCATATTCTCATAATAACTACAAAAGGTAATAAAAATTTAGTTTATATGAGTACGACCTCCGCTGAAGGAAATGAAATCAAACGAAATGAAAACAGACAAATTAAACTGGGAAGAACATGGATACAAAAGTAATATGTCGTAATTGAGAACGTGAGCTTGGCTTACAACTCTTGGGTGTACTTTTTGCTTTTGTTGTTGAATTTGATTCGTTTTTTGTTTGGTAAATTAGCGATGTTCAAACTACGAAACTCAGGCTTATTCAGTTTTGTCTTATGTTCTGAGTATTCTATATTTCTATCCACACGTCGTCTATTTATGGTCTTAGGTATCCCATATTCAAGTAAATAAGACGTCTTATTTAGAATACATGTAGCATGAAAATAGTAAAATAAAATGGAGCCATCATTCGGCAAAAATTTTTCACACTCACGGAAAGAATATCAAGTCATCAATACTTCTAAACTTATATAGCCTGTAGGCATCAACATCAAGGTATAATTAATAATTACAAAGGAAAAAGGAGTATTCACTCTAACCAAATTTTGTTCACGAAAGTACGCAGGTGGACACGATACATTGTCTGCGCACTATCCGTTATCCAGCTTTATGTCCAAAACTTGTTATGAATTTAAATCCCAATGAAAGCGCTTTATGTAACTTCAATCCAGATAATAATACCACGTCACCACTTACCCACGAGCACAATAAACTTCATATTTGCAAAAATATCAGTAGTTTGTGAATAAACGGTAATAATAGAACTTGCGTGGGTATAAAGTATAAACGGCTCCTATAACTATATCTTTTTAACGTATTGTCTACTCTACGGAGAATTTTGCATTTAAATAATGCGAACATGGCATTTAGTTTTAAAATATTTTATGCATATGGATCCACATAATTGCGTACTTTCACTGCTTATTGAGTTGTCTACGTATTGGATCCAGAAAATTGTGAAATCAACATATTATCACGTTCTTTTTCATTTGTATTTGACCTTGGACTTTCTCTTGTTAGGAAAAGGGTTTGCATACAGGTCCTGTTAAGATGTGTGCAAAGAGAACTTTCCTAAATGAATCAATATTTAACACAAGATTACATAATTAAATTTATAATCAGGAATTTATTGTCTGGACACGTAGGGATTCAATTTAATATTATTCAATCTTATTGTTATTGGTCTTTTGGCTTATCATGACATTAAATAATTTACTTGAAGTAGAATGGATTAACGCAGGATAATTATAGACCTGCGTAGTGCACTTAATCCCAAACTAAATTATACTAGAATTTAAATATAGTAAATTACAATAAAGTAGTGATGCTCTCATTTGCCCTTCAATAGAGCATCTGAGGATCAACTACTGAACCTCTGAGGACCAGTAACTCACTCAATGCAAGCCGGTCAACTCAGAGAGACAGATATATAAAATATTCAGGGAGAACTTTGACTCAATGTCAACTTCTCACCTGACAATTTACACTCTGTCTTTATTACACAGAATGTTAACTTAAAACTATAAATATAATCATAAATACGATGACGATGGTGAGCTGGACTAATCCTCCGGATGAGACAGCAGAGTTTTCCAGTAAATTGGCCGGAAGTAAATTCCATCCAGATCACAAGGAAATGACAAAAGGAATTTCCTTGTAGCAAAAAAACTAGTACAAAATACACAAATAATTAAATTAAAATATATCCCAAAAATGTATTATCCCCCTACGCATCCAGCTAAGCTATGTGCTCAATGCACTAATGCTCTGCTGGATGTGGAGGAAATCTGCACTCAAAACAATGAATAAATTTCTTAAAATACTGGGAATCTTACCACCACTGGTTTACTTAAAACTATAAATATGTTCCCAATGTTCCCGGGAACGAATAAAATATAAATAAATAAAATTATCAATAAAATTAGGTATATGTGTAAGGTTCAAAGTGACAATTGAGAATAAGAGCTGTTTGTGATGGGATCAGGATAAAAAGTCCTGATGAGAAATTGTGTTTCAGTATCTCTCTGTGTAATAATATAAAGCTGTAATGCACTTTCATACTAACTGAGTCAGCAAGTATTTAAGAGTCCCCTGGATACTCTCGGGGCAATATAAGAATAGTTCAGTGATATCATGAACAAAGAACTTATATGACACCAAATGATCAAGTTATGGGATATGCCATGCATGTCCCGTAACACTCTTGTGCTTATTGTTTGTCCAGGCTGTTCGGGCGACTCTAATTTTGATTCCGTTGTTGGGAGTTCACTATCTACTACTACCTTTCCGACCAGCCCCTGGAACCACTTATGAAGCCATATATGATGTCGCCTCCGCCGTTACTTCTTCCTTACAGGTTTGTTAAACAATTCAGACTGGAAATTATTAATAATAAACAAAAGACATATTTAGCCCATGAAAACGTTTTCATGTTATGCATTCAAAAGAAAAATGTGGATGATTTTTGTGTATAACTTATTAGCACAAATAGTTCAGAAGCATATTAGACACGACTTCGTTCTTGTGTTTTTCCCTGTATATTTCTCAACATACAATTTTAGTAAAAGTCATAAGACAACCAACTAACAACAGAGTGGCTTTTAGCTGATAAGACAACTTATCAGATTGTTTGATCAGAAAGAAAGTAGAAACTTTCACCTGTTGTTCCCATACATAATATGTGGAATGTGGAATTAATTCTTCGAGCAGTTCCATAGAATTGCCTTTAGGGCTGTAAATAAATTAGGTATATTACTACATATATATTATTTCTGCTTAAAAATAAAAATCTCAAGCATATCGTTTACATCCTCTGGGATGTCTTCAGGCTTATTACTATGCTAAAAGTGTACAATGCTTGAAATAAAATGGGTAGAAGAATTTTATTGGAAATATATGAACGTGAACTTGACTTGCAAGTTGCAAGCATGCATCAATGAGACCGTAGGTGCGTA
>JAQFYG010001364.1:0-19420 GCA_034694325.1 Entomobrya corticalis | reverse complement strand
TTAGGACTTTAGAGAGGAAAAATGTTATAGAAGTAGTAGAAGAGGAAGAGTTGTTAGGTGCATATTTATACTGCAGAAGGAAACGGATAAATAAGGTTAAATAATAGGGATATGTATAGCAGAGATGGGGAAAGTAAGGGAAAAAGAGAAAGCATATACTTTCTTTGGGTACTAGAAAAAGAGGAAGCAAAACATTGCTACATGGAATTTCTGGGCGAGAAGAAGAATGGGAGAAAAGAGGAAAGAAAATCCTCAATTTGCCCAGACATTGGCAAGTGCACTTTGTACTGTGGTGGTTAGGTTGTCTTGTGTGGAGTGCGTGACTTTTTGGAAAGAGGAAGGGAGCAGAGAGGTGCACAATGGAAAATGAGAAGAGAAAAATGTCGTATGTGTCGTGTTGTTGTTGTAAGAAGAGAGCTTTATGAGATGCTTGAGTTAAGTGACTGCAGTACTTACTGTTTAGAAGAGCTGTATTAGCTGCTGGAAAAACTTTCTCCATAGTCCATATGTATGGTAGGTGGTTTAGATAGTTTTTTAAAGACTTTTTTTCGCATTTTCCTAAATACATTTTTGATCTATGGCATAGTTTTTATAATGATCTTGTTTAGTTAGGGCGATGCTTGGCTAGGATAATTTGGGAAACTTTTTTGCATGATGCATACATTACCTGTTTGTATCTTGTTGTAGAGGCCGTCCATAAATAATGTATTTAGTATTATGATAGGAGGACTGAAAGGGCAAGAAAGTTGAAAAGTTTTTCATGAAATGAAAGAAGAAACAAATATTAAATTTCTTTTTGGATATTAAATTATGATGCAAAATGCATTAGTTTTTGTGTGGTGTCAGGTGACAAATTGTATTTCCAGAAAGGCAAACTTTTTTATGTTTGGGCCTATAAATAGATAAATTAAATTTTTAGAAGATAATAAAGTTTGTTCTATAATGCTAATGCTATGAAGAGATAAAAATTACACAAAAGCTCAATCATCCGTAGTCTGTAGTTAGAAATATGATGCAAAATGTATATTGAGTTGAAGTACGTACATGTCTGCATATTAGTTAGAAAAGAGAATTTTTACAATCACATTTGGCTGGAAAACTTACGATTTATATTTTATTACATTAGAAAGCTAGATAATATTTTACAATTAAAAAATGAAAAAAAGTAATATGTTCAATTAAATTCAACATTTACATGAAAAATGAAAACTCAACAACAAACCAATTTAGATTAATTATTGCAATTAGAAATCACAATTAGTTTAAAGTTCATAAAATATTTTCTAATGAAAATCAAATGTGAAAGGTGCAAGGGCAAAGTAATTATAGTAATTTGCCATTTACGTGGTTTGCCTAATTTCCAAAAGAATAGTATACCTAATTTTAAAAGAATACAATACGTAAGGTAAAACAAGGTTTCCTATATTTTTCGTTATCAATTTTACATGATTTAAATATTTGTTTTTATCATTTATCGTTTCATTAGTAGTAACACGTATGCATAAGATAGATATGGTTATAAACTAACTAAACTAAGCTTTTCATACAATTAATCGTGAATGATCCATTTTAGATGCGATGATATATCAACTTGTCTGGAAAACAAGATTGATTTCAAGGAAGACATGGATTTCTTTTGAAGTTGAAGTGAAGGCCAAACAGTTGAATACACAATATTTTTAAATGAATAATGAAATGTTTAAATTCACATTTTAGTTTGTTAGCTGCTTTGATGAAAATCTCCTAATAACACGACGAATTAATGCTTAAAATCTTACAAAATACGAAGACAATTATTTGCCAGCATAAAATTATGGCTTTTTGATTTCCTGAGAAAATGACTTTTAATTCAGGAATAAGAAATCAAATTGCTGACAATGTGTTGAAGCAGCATCATCACACTGACGATCATCCCCGCGATTCCGAAGAAGAAAAGTGCCTGGAAAATTAACAAGTTTCATTAAAAACTTTTAAAACTTTTATCCTATTGCTTCTATTTGGTTAATAGAGCTTACGGTCTCTAAATGGCGACAGTTGACAGGAACCTCAGGCCCTTTCTTCTTATTTGATTTCATGCCACTGCTGGTGCATTTACCCGACTTTATCCCAGCAGAAGACTCCACGTGACCATTATCGCGCGATGATGGCACGGAATGTCCTTCCGGTTGAACAATGATAACATCCAGTTGGTCACTCAGCAAGCTGGACCGCTCACTCATTGTCTCCGAAGGTGGTGATGGAGCTTGCTCTTCGTCTGGTGAAGAAATCAACGGGGCCTGGAGATCCTGTTGATAATTTTTCTGTGGAGCCATGCTTACTTCTTACGTTTTGATGTGTAACGATCTGGTTCTCGTATAAATTATTTTAAAAATTAATCGTGAAGTATTTTTATGTCCGATTTTGTAAAACTTTCGGGGACAACGATGTGTCTGGGTTCAGGCTATTGCTGCAACTGCTGAAAAAATTGAAAGAACCCAAGTTTATCTACAGTGTACGATATGTCTGTTTTATACATGTTGAGTTGGTTGTTTCATGCAAAAAAATATAATGAATTTTTGACAATATGGAGTAAATTAGTGACAGTGAGGATGATAATGATGATACTGAAATATAATCCACCCAGTTTTTTTTCACTTACACGTTTCCAGTTGTGCAGCTTATTTATCCCAGACCATCGTGTTGTTATTTTTGTAGAGAGGAAATTGGGAAATGCGATATCTCTCTACGAACGAAACTATACTAGAGATTCTAAGGGAATTTATATGCCAGTCTGCTTTCTTTTAATCAGAGAAAGAAATGAAGGTTTAAGGCTTACATAATATTATGGCTTAACCTAAAATAAGCTACAACTACATAGCGCATATCATCTTGTTTTCTTTTCATGTGAATATATATGCCTTTACATCTGATAAGCTTTTTGCAATCTCAATATGAAGCCTTTCAGGCGCTTTATATGTATATCAGTACAAACGTAGAAATGTATTCCATATTGCAAGAGATGTGGTATTGCTTATGATGGGCTTCGTCGGGTCGTTTTTACATCGTTTCACTTCGGCTTTCTCCATCGATTTACTTTTAGTTCGTGTCAGCTTTCCCCTGCCTATTTAGTTTGTCCTGTAGAGGGAATCAGAAAACCGTTCTTTTTTCTGCATTAATAAATGATGCGCTGGTTTTAAAGAAAGCTTTTGCGTGTTGCACGCAAGTAAAAATATAAATAAATAAAAATGTGATCCGCTGAGGACATATGACATATTATATTTGTATCTTTACTTTTTTGAATGATAGAAACATTTTTTTACGTTATAAATAATATATGTCTAAGTAAAATAAACCGTAAAAATGCAAGAAGAATATCTTTTATTTATACAGAAACTCCCAGAAAAAAATGAGTCGAAATCGGATTATGAAAAGCTCCAACAAACAGTTATTGCGGGGAGAAGTGAGACTTCTGCTTCTAGTTTAAAGTTAAATATTTCTGAAAAACATGGCAAATTAAGGAATTAAATGTTACAGATAGGATTTTATATATTTGCATTGTTGAGAAATTCAATGATAGAACACATGCATTTAATAGAATATTTACGGTGTGTTTGTGTTTTCAGTTCTACTTTTATACAAAATAGTTTATATGATGTAACTTTTATCTTACTATTTTCTATTAAAATACATATGCAATTTAAAGGCTTTTCTATTCTGTCAAAGTATCATTTATTTATAAACTCTTTCATAATTCAATTCTATAATACATTTTCACATTTTGTTGATATATACTCTCCATTTTAAACTTCTTTCTCGTTACTGTATGTCCGGTTTACTAAATAAATGGAAACACATGCAATATGCATTTTTTTCAGGTTAGCACGCACTTTCTTTGATGAACTAACTTATCACTCAGACAAGATTACTTAAACTAATGAATACTTTATTTCTACGAAAGTTATTATTTGGTTTTTCGGTACATAAATACCTACATTACAAATTCCAATAATTTATAACTCACCCTCATGCTATATTTTTAAACTTAAATTTTGTTTAACAAACACATATTCATCATTATCATGAACTTGACGTATTCCAAGTTCGGATTTTTTAGTTTTCTTTTCTTGGGTGCTCACATAAACAATATTATAATAATTCATGTTTTGATTGTCATACGTAGTATTTTCAGCATGTAGTCCAGTTTCAAATATTTAAAAATATTAATCATTCATCGTTGGAAATTCTTCAAAGGTACACTCCCAGTAACGAAATAGTACAATAATTTATTGCGAAGAACCGTATAATTTGATATATTTTGTGTATCTACTTTACTACGTGTGTACGTACAATATAATGAGGGTAGAAGCAGCAGCAATTTTCAACTAAATATGGGTCTGGGCTCCAGCACCATTAATTTCCCTTGTTTACATTATAGGTAAAATACATAGGCATTTTAAATAGTTAAAAAGCATTCACATTTCACAACAACGAATAATTCGAAAATTGCTGAAATTATTGTTGTTTTATTTTGTCTATTTTGTGTGGGACGAGGTTTGAATATGGCAGGATGGGATGATGATGTGCAGTTTAAATAATAAATTTTATATACCTAGATATGTACGTAGGTAAAAGTACAATATTGGTCTTTGGTGAAATAGGAGAAAACTTCGCTCTAGGACTTGTTTTAAGCTCGGACAAGTTCAAGTATTTCAAGGATTTCTTTTCACATTGCAGTATAGAAAACAAGTGCATTCTAGGAAAGAGGAGAGATTTGACACTTTTCTAAAACAAATGGAAAATTGATATCATAATATGTATGTATTATGTAAATACTAGCTATCACATCTCATTGAGTAGTAGTCAATCAAATCTAAAACTTCATCAAAATTTGTTCATCCCCTATAACTTTTTTCTCTATGTATCTATACAACAGCATATTTTTAACAACGAATTTGATGACGTTTTAACTATATTTTTATGACATGATCATAATTCTGTTTGAAAAATACTTTTCTATTCATTACATTACATTATATGATATATAGTACGCTGCTCTCTATTTCTCCGTGAGTATATAATTTTATTATGTACTGATATATATTTTTTCTCCAAATATTTATTAGCATTATTGTAGTACAACATTTTGTTGTGCCTCCCTATTTCGTAAAAATCGTTACATCACTGCCGCTTCAGGTCATGAGTTTTCTGGATCGCGTCATCGATTCTGGCGTTGTTTTGTTCAGTCTAATGAAATGTAAATAAATATGCATTGTAAATTGGTAGAGCACATAACACATTAAATGGAAATGCTCAATTAATCAGTGATTTTAGTTTAACTGCATGTTTATATCAGTGCTGATTTTACTTACCATATCATTAATTATATTCATTTGCTTATTTTGACTCTCAATCTCTGTATTCATGTCGATCGCCATGTTTCGCAAATTTCCCAACATGCTCGACACAAGATCCATGTTTTTCTCCATTTCATCTTCCACCTCGTCTTCTGTAATTCTTTATGTGAAACAATTCGAAAATAATGATCATTACTTTTTTAATGAGAACTTGAGCGTAGGTTTATATGTTTGTAATAGGTATTTAGCATATCAGCAAATACTACTAAAACTAAAACATAGAGCCCTAAGGGAAAGGAAAATAAAGAGTAGACTTGATATAAAAGGACTTAAAAAGGAAAGACAGAGTAGGTAATTATAACAGGCACGTGTAAACTTTTTTTTCTTTTCTCATTATTTCTTATCTCATTACTCTTACTTTGGAATGTATCCTCCAGCACCGCCAGGATTATTGCTTTGATTTTGATCTTTGCTACTACTGCCTCTATTTAACGGCCAACCCAGTGTCGTGGTAGGGGTAAAGGGCCTTCGGGGTACACTTGCATTCTCTTGAACTACTACCCCATCTAAACCGTCTGTCCACAGCTTTTCATCCTCTTTGAAATTCGTTCTGAAACAATGAAAATTCCACACAAAAAAGACAAAAGTAATGAATATAAGTACACTTAAACATTAATTTTTGGGAAGAGGTAATTATTTTCAGAGTAGAAAAGAAAAAGCGTCACGTCATATAGATGGGTGCGTGTAGATGGGGAAATTTGTAAGATACGTAGGAGATCTTACACGTTCTTCTTGTGTACTTACGTGTATACAAAGGAATGTAAGTGGGAATTGTTCATAGCATGTTTGTCGCAAGAATGTCATAAAACGAGGAGTTTTCTTAATGTTTTTGACATTTTAAAAGTCACTTTTATGTAGTTTTACAGATACACACACAATAAGTTTTGGAAAGCAAGAAATCAAGGACCTTTTCTTCTTTCGTTGTACGATAAAGATTTTTTAAATATAAACATTATTCGAAATTGATGCTAATGCTGATGGAAAGCTTCACATATATGATAAAATAAGGTGACTATTTTTTATTTGCTCTCTTTTTTGCAATATTATGTACTAATATATTATTAAAGCTTGTGTGCACATTGCATACTGTCTTTCCATCTAAACTTCGTCTTCGACACAACAACTATAGCCCCACGCAAAAGGTGGCTTTCGCAATATATTTGATTCCTTTCATCTTATTTCCACATCTTTTAGCATCACTTTTGTATGCATGAGGTACACAATAATTTCTTTGAAAAAAAGAAGCCAGCAATTTCTCGGAACTAAAGCAAACCAAACTAAGTGGGCATGCACATGGACTTTCAAAAGACTGTATCTTTAATAGCAATTTAATGCATTTTTAATGACTGTTTAATTGACATCATACATTACTTTGCCTCCGGCCCGCAGGAAGTATCAAATCCAACTGACTCGAAGAAAGTGGAAATGGAAAAACTATGTTATATTGAAATGATATGAAAATGAAAACGAAGCAACAAACTGTTGCAAAAAAAGCTGACTGAAGGCCATAAAGAGTCAAATCTGAAACCATAAACTCCATATAGAAAAAAAATTTATACGCCACTTCTTTTGACAGAAAAGGAGAAAGCAAGTGAAATAAAAGTGAAAGCCATAGAAAGCATATTATTGTATGTATCGTGCGTTTTGTTTACATTTGACAAGAAGACTAATAAAAGCGACTGATGATACTGGAAGATTCCGTGGAATAGAAAATACATGAAAGGAAAACAGGAAATACGTGGATACAATCTAAAACGAAAAAAAGTGTCGAGTGGGTTGCTCTTGTTCTACATATTATCTGTGCAAATCTGTGTTGCAAACATGTTTGAATTAAAATGAAAACGGTTGGAAGCAAGCATGGTACTTATTTATCCATTAGAGCTCCAGCATACAAAACTCCACAAAGCTATAATATATATCACTGTATAATTGACGTCCTTGAAGAGATAAAGATCAACACTCGACATCCAACGTCAGACAAAATATCATCATGATCATCAACTGAATAAATCTCAAGTGTTCAGAATAAAGTGGCAATGATGAGAAAAAAAATGGTGGTGTTTCGTAACATGATGCCAACTTAAGTATAAGAGGAAATTGTAAAACAGTGTGTTTGTGAGAAAATAAGAGAAAACGGAATGTGGTTTGCCACTCCTTTCCCTTTTACACTTCTTCATTCCGTGTACCATGCCACTTGATATGTGAGTATCGCCATCAACTTCAACTTCTTCATTGTTCCCATTTTCTTCCGAAGACTATTACTATTGCCTCTACACATGCAATACTTATATATATCCATCCCTTTCTCAGATTAAGATGATAACGGCCATCAACAAAAAATATGGAGCCTTGATTTATTCCGGTCACGATGAACAAACTCGGAGCATGAGGGCATTTGAGGCAATATAAGTGCCGCGAGGATATAATGATGACAACGCTAACGCTTTTCTTTTGTGCTTTGAGCTCATCTTTTCTCAGTTTTTCTTACTTTTTGAAAGGGTTATTGAAAATGCCACAGCACTTGTCCATTCCTCTGAGATTCTTTTCTGCATGAATTAGATCCTCCCTCATCACCGTCAAACTGTCCTGAATCCGATCCAGTTGCTCTTTCTGATCATCCAAAGCAACAATGATTTTGATACCCGCGTCTTTCGCATGCTCGCAAAACTCGGCCATTCTTCGCGTGCTCATCAACGACTATTATTTGCGGGACAAACAAAATTGTGAATAGAAAAAAATCGTATTATTAGATAACAAAAAAAAAGAAAAGATTAAAATAGAAAACTTTTCTTTCTTTTCTCTAATGGCAATTTAGTTCAGAAAAGTGGATAAAGATCTCGAGAGAATGGTAATTTAATGAAAGTGTTTATGCAATTTTACCTCATTAGCCACCTCAGTCGCTCTTTCTTTCAATTCCTCCAGCTCCTTTTTCCCAGGATCTTCTCCAGCAATAACTCCAGCGACTACAGCAGCTGCTGTTCCATTCGCCCCGAAAGAAGATGGGTCAATTCCTGAGGACGTTGAAGCTTTCACTTTCGATAATGCTTCATCTCCTCCTCCACTTGCATTATTAGCTCCTCCGCTACTACTCAGTGATTTTAGTAACGGTAATTTTATTTTTGCTGTTGTTGAGCCTGCTGTTGCCGTAAATGTTACCATTGGTGGTTCATTTTTAGCACTTTTCTTCCCATTATTCCCTTTAACCACCCCAACAGCTTCCGCTGTATTAGAGGTGGTGGTTGTACTTGTAGCCGTCGCTTCCTTTTCCTTCCCATTCGGTGGATCCTTATCCTTGTCCTTAGCAGCACTTCCATTTCCACTAAAAAACTTCCTCACTGGCGAGACCGACGGAGAATCTCCCTTTGTATTTGAAGAACTCGGGGATTTCTTCAATGGTCCCAATCCCAACAAGTTCATCATTTTCGTCACGCTACTTTTCTTCACCTCCTCCTCCTCACAAAATAAAACGGAATAGAAATTTATTCCAAAATTTCTTAATAATATTTAAGGAAGCAAGAAGAGTAGTAAAAGTCGGTAGCACGGTCCTTTTTTCTTGAGAAGTACTCATTTTACCGTACCATTATAATTTTCATTTTTATAGGTTTCATGACAAATTAAATTTCTTTTATTATTAGATTGACATTTAGTAAAAATGGAGGAGGAACAAGAGGAGCACTTGTTCCATTTCCATCGACTACCACTATCCACTTCTTCGTCTTCTTCAAAGGGAGAGTCAAAATACTCAAATTTGCTTCTCCTATTATTAATGCCTTTTCTAGTCATTTTTCATCTTTCTACGAACAAGGAACAGATGAATACTTTTCACTTCATTTCATTTTTTCACTTTATGAACTCTCTCAAAATTCTCTAAATTCCTTAAACATTTTTTTTCATCTTCTTCTTGGTTTCTTCTTACAGATAAGAAGAAACTCACACACTCTCACGTTCACTTTCACCACACTTTAAAACCAGCTACCACCATACCACTACTATTATCATTTACCGACTTTCTTTTTCCTTCCTGATGCTTTCTCTGTGTCGTTGCCCGTTATATATCAAGTAGAGTATGCATTACCTTTGTCGTGTGTGTGGTGATGGCGTGATGTTGTTCACTGGGCTATCCCTTCAGCCCAACTGAGCCTAGTGGTGATGAAACGGAGCACTCCTTCTTGTCTTCTTTTCTTGGCCATGCATCATGCGATGTGATACACCACACCAGTAGCAGCAGAAGTACCAAAACCTAGACCAGACCATAGACCACCACCACCTCTATTTTTCTCCTCCAGAGTCTCCCATAGAAAGAATGAACTGAGTTTTTCTATAATATCTTATGATACTACAACTACGGCTACAACAGCCTGTTGTACCATAAAATTGCACTTGTTGATAATATTTTCACCATGAGCAGCATGCACCACACACCATGAATGATCTTTATGTAATGTAATGTGTTGGTAGAAAGAGAGGAAATAAATGTTCCTTTGTATCGTGTATGTCATATTCTACTAACTACATCTCTCCCCAGTCAAGTTCAAAAGCAAAATCACAAGGATATCCTGAAAGAAAAATAACTACCAGACGGTATAAGTATTTATATGTATGATTATTATTATGAACAAGGAAACTGGAAAAAGTAGAGTGAAAAGCAAAAAGGAAAAACCACCACAGAAAATAGCCTGGAGAGCGGAATACACAGGAAAACGGATGAAATGAAGGGCTGACAGGGGAATTTGAGAGCATCGTGGATCACACAGTAGTAGCCCGCTTTCCCTTTCTTGTCTTCATCATCGTCATCTAGACAAATACAGAAAGTACAACAAAACAGGAAAAACAAACTGGGAATCGTACATAGCATTAAATAAAACTAGTGCGTAGTCTCTTATATATTTTTTATTTATTTATATATCATTTTATTCAACAACAACAGGTAAAGGCTCCTTGCTGATTTGCTTGAGTCCCTCTCTCTCGCTGGTAATTACTGTAATGATGACTGATGATGACTTCCTTTTTCTCTTTGTTTCTGTTTATCCAGCAGAACCATATATGTACCTAATGCGTTACGTTACGTATGTGGCTCTTTTCAGCTTCTTCTATTCAATTTCCCATTGTAACTGTTTTGTTGAAATGAATAAAGCTTCTTCTACTGTTGCAGATGCTGCTGATGTAGTAACTTTTCTCTTTTCTTGTTTGTAAAAATAATAGACCGAGAAGAACGGCTCTCTGAGTGAGAGGGAGGGAGGGGGAGAGGAGGAATCTGATAATAAAAAAGTTTTGAAAAGAACATATTGGAGCATGTATGTGATTATGTGTGCTATTGTTTTATACCTGCTGGATTCATTCGAGAGAGTGTGTAGTGAAGTGATGAACAAAACATTACGGATAAGAAGAACAATAGTGTGGAGGAAACAAGCAATCTGGTAAAAAAGACGGACTGGTTAGCTAGAAATAGCAGAGAAATAGCTTTTCAGACTGGTTGAGAGGATGAAACAAAATAGAGAGAAAAACTTGTTTAGTGCTTGAGATGAGAACTGAAACACTTGGCAAGTTAATAAAGAAACAACTTACTACACAATGTTCATTCAAAACTATTTTACTTTTTCTTGTTAATAGTAAATATGTAGTAAGTTAAAAAAGATCCCTGTCTCGGATAGCGTCTCTCAAGATTTCATCAAAACTTTATTTTTCGTAGATAAGAACTACGTCAAAAAAACAAAAGACTTTTCTTTAAAAATCTAATCCCTTCTTATCCTGATTTGTAATTTAATTATTGAATTTTTTTTTTGTTTTCCACTTAAGAATCTTTTTAGCTGTTTTTCCAATTGTAAAAGTGGCCCTTACTCGCACTCAACTAGTCTTTTTGCCTCTTCACTTTTGTTGCTTTTCATATTATATCGAGTATATTTTGATTAATTCGGTTGGGCGTTACGTTACGGTTGAATTACATACATGCTTAAGTGCCACTCGAATTCCCTACTCACGTTCCGGGTTTGATTGCTCAACAATTTAACTTGAACAAAAAGTACTATATTTTACTAGATCCATCTTACATAGTCAATAATAATATTGTTCAATATTTGATGCAATATTTTATATAATTTTCTATTCCCAAATGATCGTAACATCATCCTTATTCGTTCCACTTCAACTTTTATAAACCATATATCGTTTTGGTCGTTAGTTTTGCTGCATTTTGGCTATACATTGGTCGGTGGATGTTCTTTGTTGTGAAACGAAATGGGACTTGAATATTACGTACACGTATGATTCTCCCATTACTAATATTATTAGCCTTTTTACTTTATTTACAACCTGTGCTGCATGAGCGATCAACAGAGACAAGAGGAAAAACATAAACAGAGAAGAGCAAAAGTTGCAGAGACACAAAGTTTTGGTTGAGATTGGGAGATAGATTCGCTTCCTCTTTTCCCTTCCTTTCAAACTTCACACCACGCCACTCTTTTTCATATCTCTTTTCTCTTCTTGCAGCCTATTGATGTATTGATAAGTATTTCTACCGTAAATATTGTAACTACAGCTTGTCATAATAATCATAGACATTAATAATAACAAGCATATGTAAGGTTTTTTAGATATACAATTATAAAAACGTTTCCGGTGTTTATTTGGAATTCCCTTTGTTGTCGTCTTCGTTCTTACTACATAGCTTTCACTATCATTGCGTTCTCTTACTTTTTTCCTTGCTCGTGTTCTTTTTTCGTTTTTCTAATAGTGCTCGCTCCACACTCACACTTTGACAAAGAAGCACGCATTCCTCAACTCGTACTAATGCACACATACAGAGAAATTACTGAAGAAAATAATATGTAGCTCTGAAGAGGAAAGCAAAACACAGCCCCCGCTTTCTTTCTCCGACCGTTATTCCATATCCATTTTTGCGTCCAACTCATTTCAATCATTCGGTTTTGAAAATAATATAGTAAGTGGAGAGAACTAACGTATGTGTGTGAGTGTGATACAAAAAAGTATAATGTATTACAAATGTTTTTTATTTGTCCTTAGGTACTTCATAATCTTACTTTGTTGTCTGTCTTGTTGTTAGTTTGACAGCCTCAGTGTGTACAATACTTTACGGTATAAATCAAGGGTCAAAGTTTACTTAAAACATACGAACAAATTTGAAAAGGGAGTTGGCCCAACCAAAAGCTAAAATAGGTAGGTAGCAGGCGTGTATTGATTCTTTGATCCCCCGAGGGTATTCCTTCAACGGACTTTGCTTTTTAAATATAAGCAAGCGCTTTTATTATATGAAATTCTTCTTTTTCACTGTGGCAGTCAAATAGCATATTCAAGACATTCCTATACATCGTTTGGTTGCAGTTTATCATTTCAGTAAGTACACAACAATAGGTGTAGAGATATGTACCTAACACTCGCTGTTATCATTATCCATAATAACAAAAGTAAATCGATACAACTCATTTTACCTTTTTTGTCTACTTCTCATCATTCTTCTAGTCATCATCATCTGCTACTGACTTTTGGCTTGACTGCATCTGCAAAATTTTCGCTATATGCGAATAATATTAATGTGGACGTGAAGAATCTTTTATATTAAAAAATAAAGATTATTACTTACGTTGGTAAAATAAATCCATTTAATGCCTACCTTTTTTATATAAAGATAATGTGTATAGGTAGGTATGATATAAATTGCACGTCTCTCTTGTCCCAGACGGGCTTATTCTTTTCTTCTTTACTCCCATCTCACATTACTCATTTCACGTTAAACGTCCTCTCCACTTGAAGCCCGTCAGATTTCATTATTACAACACATAAACAAGCAGAAAAAAGTCGAGAAGGGAGGGAAAAAGAGAACAGTAAAAAAGAAAGCTGAAAAAACTCTTGTTTTCTTGTTTTAGTAAAAGAGTGGGATGAGCAGAGAAAAAAAAGAGAAACATCATCTTCATGGAGAGAACATTCAACAAGCAGAAAAAGCCAAGAGAATGATGATGATGCACATAAAAGAAAGAGTAGTAGTTGTGTTCTTGTTCGTCTTGCAACAAACAAGCAAGCAATAAAAATGTAGACTAGTCAAGTCAAAAGTATCAGCCACTTCTCAGTTCTACTTGTGTAGATCAGCGTGTAAAAAAGGACTTAAAACTCAAACAAGCATGTGTTCTTCCTTTACATCACTAAGCACACAGGCAAAAAGGAAAAGTAAAGAAAGTAAAGTATAAAGAGAAAATTGCGTTCCTTGGTTAGATGTCTTTCTTAAAATATATGTGTTTCTTATTTTCGTGTGCAAAAATATTTTATGGTATGTCGTTTGAAGTTGTTGTATGGCAGTATTTGTTATTTTCCATTACAATTTTATTTTATATTTTAAAATGTATAGAATAATACCTACACTTTATGCCTGTATTATAAATAAAGTCGAAAAAGCTCTTCCTCAACAAGTGGGCCATTTCATTTTTTTTACTTGGTATGAACACACTTGTGCTACTATTTGGAAGAGAATAGAATAGAAGACACATAAAGTGTTTTAGTATATCGCTACCCCCGCTGGTATGCTCCTTTCTTCTGCTCTCCGTGCTACTTGCATTGTGTATTTTCTTGCACTTTTTGAATTGAAAGTTTTGTTTGGGGAAAGCGTTTAAAGGAAAAAGTATTGTGGAGGGACAATAAAAGCGGTTTCTTTTCCTCAAATGTCTGGGCTTTTACTTGCGAAATACTTACATGGAACGAGGGCTTACATTTATTATTATGTGTGGGTTAAAAGATTAAAAACTTTAGTTTTAAGAAAATCTATAATGTTTTGCCCCACAAGGAGAATGTTTGCAAAAACGGAAATTGGAGTGAGGAATAAGTTATGATGCAAATGCAAATGTACTCAGGGTAAAGTAAACCTTTCAAAATTTGTGTTTGTTCTGAATTTCTGTGTACATTTTGTAATTCAATGACACCAGCATTAGTGGAATTTCATTGTTCTTTGAACTTGTTCTAATGTGGGTGTTTGGAAGGTTAAATCATGTATCTTCACAGTGTTCACGTGCAACTTGTTATTTTATAATGATATGACACGATACAAGTTGCAGATAAATTCAATGAATAGCTCTTTTACTGGGATTTTGGTAGAGCATGACGAAAACGTGATTGATTTTAAAAGTGAAAAATGTTTTGTAGTGATCGTATTTTATTTTTTCAATATTCATATTAATAGTACATGAAAAATCTAAATGCATGATGGATATATATGGATATATTATATTTCGCATTCGTATCGTATGAAAAAGTCTGTCAATTTGTCAAGCTTTTTTTACTCACACAGATTATAATGATGTTCTTCACGATTATGTCCCCAAATTATAATGATCTTCAAGATCATCATCCATCTTCCTTTCTGTAAACTTTCCTTTTCATTTACAGTCCAAAGTCTATTCACAGCTGTTATATTCTTGTCACTTCTCAGCAAATTTTTCCTTGAGAGGATTTAAATCTATCTTGAGTTTTTCTTGGAAAAGTTTGTTGAGTCTCATGAAAAAAAATTGGTACATTTTGAAAACCAGCGATGACTTATAATAAAAATCACGGATTTAATATTGGACCGCTTTGATATTTTCTTGATATTTTACACTACAGCATAAATCCTTCATCGTCCCTTCTTTCAAAAACCAATAACAAACAGTAAAGAAAGATAAACTTGTCGTTGTCGCTATAAATTGAAAAATGTATTTCGTGTCAAAGAGAAGCCCCGCACACGTAGTATTAAATAAACACAATCGCCGTCCCTACATTGTAACTGTAATGTTAACCCTTTACCCTTTACTGTCGACCTTTTTTACTTTTTGTTACGAAACTGAAAGTGAATCACTGTGATTTTCCGGCCATTTAATAATCGGTCATGTACGACCAACACTGGCACAAAAAAAACCAATACAGCGACAACACGCAATACCAACATAACACCCCAACCAAATAACGCGACGTGTGAATAAAAGAGTGAACAAATTTTGACGACATTTTTTGACGTTCATGAACGTGATGGGCAAATATAAAAGCTAATAATAACAAAGCAAAGCAATATAGCGCTACATGTCTGGATTTCTCTCTGTGGAAAATAGCGACCAACGAGAGAAATCGTTTCACTTTTCTCACGAATCACGTCCGTCCAACATCCAATTTTGTTTGAGCCTTGGTAAATATCCCTTTACCCTTCACATTCTTTCATTTTTAAATAAAAAGTCTACTTTATTCTCATTCCTTCAAAAAAATAAAATATTTTCCCCCTTGGGATGCTAACTTTTAGTATTCCCTGGAGAGAAATTCATGAAAAAGGGCAAGAACATTCGAAAGGATTAAAAATCCATTTTATGTAAATACATCAAGCGTAATTGAAAGTTTGTTAAATAATGAAATGACTTATTATCTGGAATGGAATGCTCTGGAATATTTATCTGAATTTTCATCATATTTTACATATATGAAAACATGCACGCAGTTACTACTCTTGATCATCAATCACATCATAATATTTATATTTCTTATTATTAAATTCATATATTCAAGATACTAGATATGCACACCAGCAGCATCAAGAAAGTCATTTTTTTCATCCTCTTACTTAGTCTCTTGCATCGAAAAATACTTTTTTGGGAACTGTATGCTGTTGAGGATACCGGCGGTGGTGGTATGGTGAAAGCCAGACCAAGTAAAGCTGGTAAAGTAAAAAGGGATTTAATTAAATTTAATCTGTTGGACCGAACGTGATGTGTGGGTGTGGTACATTCACTCGTTCAACATGAACGTTTGTATTTGGGTGAAAAGAGAAGAAGAAGAAGAGAAAGTTAGAAAATGGAGAACAAGAACGCTTATCATTTCATTTCAGAGGATTAGTTTGTCCTATTCCATAATATTATAATGGTTAAGTAAATTGCGTTTTTATTCCTTTTTCACCATTTCTCTCTACTCATCATCATCATGGACAGCTTAACGAATCAGCAAGATTGCTGGTTGCAGAGAGAAATTTATGTGGGCTGTTGTGTGGTATGTTGTATTCTATTGTGTAATGCGATGAATGAGTGTTGAAAGAAAGTGTGTCTCATTCACATGGGATGCATTTCCCTAAATGGATTCTCTATAGCAAAACGGTGTGGTATGTGTGGTCCAACAACGATACTTACTTTTACTTCTCTACTTCCATTCTGAAAGATCCGTCACATCTTGTTTCCTTTGGCAAAGAAGAATACAAGAAAAACAGATTTTGTATCGGGGTGCCCCAATTGTGAATAGACCGTTGCAAGTTTATTTTTTGGTCAAACTTTCTCTTAGATTTTGGGCTTTTTCTAGATGTATAGATTTTCTCATTCATTCTATTTCGATTCATTACTTTTCCCAAAGTCGCTCAAAGCTCAGATTCTTTTTGTACTTTTAAATACATTACAAATACTTACATCCTTTTCAATTAAATTACTAAGTTTTATGAAAAATCTTCTCTTAAGGAAATATGGAAAAGGAAAGGGACGCGGACCCGAGAGTAAAGGCATTCATGATATTAGTCACAAAGAAGATTTCGAAATTTCGGATAAACAGAAAAGGAAAAGTTTTAAAGTTTGGTTACCTACAATAAATGTGTATACCATATACTTATTGATGTTTTATAGCATGTGGTTCTGTACTATCTAAAATTATATTATAATTTTCTGCTTATTAATTTATTATGCAACTCTTAAAATGGCAAAATGTCGAATTTAATTTTTAAAAGGCAATAATAAATTCCAAGAAAACAAGTTTTTGTAATATTTTATCAAAATAAAGTTATCTTGCAAACTTCCTTCCGTCAAACTTTTACAAAACCTTAAGTTTCAAACTCTCCCAAAACCCCAGCCAGTATCAGTTTCAAGCTGTCCTTTAAAACTTACTTTTTTCGCATGTTTCTCATCTCATTATCATGTCAGCCCACCCAAGTATAGTGGTTTTGGTTAACCATCCACACAAATCATTATTCTTGCATTCATCAGCAAACCTCTGCCCAATAAAAACTTATTCTTCTAGCCATGAGGAAGGAGGAAAAGTAGATAATGTGTAATGATGAGCATATGAGCAACTTGTTTGAGTCTTTTTTGTAATAATCATTATCATTCAATGGTAAAAGCAGACCCGCAAACATACTGATTACTTACAACACACACAAAATTTAATGCTTTTACAATATTTATGCTAACATCAGCATACAGCGTCATTATCACCACCAAAAATTCCATCTGGCTTGTGTTTTCCCTTCCCTCCAGTTATTTCTTTTAATGTATTCCCAATGAGATATCTGCCTGGTGGTTGATGAGATTATCAAGAAGAGAAAGAGAAGCTCTGATGGCTCTGATGTTGGTGGATGTAGAGTAGCAGCATCAAAAACAAGAAAGAAGAGAAACACTAATCCATACTATCATACATAATAACCTTGTACGGTTTTGTCGGTGTGGCACTGTCCCAGCCGCATATATACTCAAGTCTCAGTATCCCGCAACACATCTCTTTATATCCATGTACAAGGGAAAATATTTAGTTTTTGTAATAACCTTTCTCTCATTTCACCATAACATGAAGTTTGTTTTTGCTTTCTCTTCCTTTTCCCCCAGTCCCATATTCTCTTTTTCCCAATGCCTTATTGTTTCTTCTTCCTCTATTTTTCCATCTATTGCAAAATACTAAATATAATGAGAGCAGTACTTGTACCATAGGCCAACGGGAATGGACCAGTTAAGGGGATTACCGCATTCAATGAAAGGACATATAAAAACAATACAACAATGAAATTGTATTGAAATATATCTATATTATTTTTCATGAAGCATTAAATGGTTTCTATATTAGCTTGTAAGTATTACATAGGGTTTTACAAAAGTTTTATAGGCAGAAATGGCAATCCCATTGGCACTCATCGGCTCTGCTCTTCCTCTTCTGATTGTAAGAGAGATGCCCTTAAAATGGATTGTGGAAGTATAAATAGAGTATGGAGAAAAAAAGATGACATCTGTCCCTGTCCAGTACTGCTTTTATCAGTTCCTAGTTCTTGGTAAAGGAACTATCTCTCTGCCGGATTCTACCAGCTTATTATTTTTCCGTAGGCAATGGCGGTGCACTGTGTGTGCGTATGGAAAAAAGGTAAGTTGGTATTATTTAGAGAGTCGACGGTGAAGATGAAGAAGATGATGATGCCAATGTCATGTCATTACTACCCCTACGATGCTTCTTTTTATTTACTTTTTTCCTCATTTCAAAATAATACTTTATTTCTTATTGCATTTTCTGCTTATTTTTTCTCCGTACTATGTCTGTATTAGTTTTTGGGTCTATAAAGATATGCTTGTTATAATGGGATCATGATGAAATGTATAATGTTGTGCAAAAAAGTGTGTGACGTGTTCGTGTCAAGTTAAGATGTATACCTGCATGTATCTTTCATGAATTTGGTCGCAAGAAAGTGAACTCCATTACTTTGACGAGCAGGTTGCGGCTTTGCGGCTTGTGTAAGAGAGTAAACCTATTTATTAAAAAAGGAAAGATGGAAGGACCCTTTGGAAGAAAAAAACGAAGACAGGATGAGAATGATGAGAATAACCTTGAAGGTTTGAAGCATATAATGTTATGCACGTACGCTAAGTACAGACATTATTTTGCATTTTTTTCACTATTGCTTTCTCTTTTCACTTGCCTGCTTTCTTTATTGTTTGTTTATTGCGGAGAGTGGGCACTGTAAACACACTGTGGGCAAAGTGAAAATGTTATGTCGTTTTACGTATTTTGTGCGATCTATCCGGCTGATGAATTAAGTGCTTTGTCTGTGGGACGATATTTTATCTTTTTACAAATGGGCGGATTCTGGGTTTAAAATTTCTTGATATTTGACTGTGTACTTATTTATTTCAAAAGTCGATTGCACCTTTCCTTTTCTACAGGAACCAGTAACACAAAGTAAAAAAGGGACAATGGAAAAAACGATCAGTTCCTGCACAGAGGAAAGATGCTGAATGGGAAAACAAAATCCTATCTTAACAAAAGTTTGTCTTTTG
>JAQFYG010001363.1:0-19421 GCA_034694325.1 Entomobrya corticalis | reverse complement strand
AACGGACCCTTTCTATTGTCTTCCGAATACAATAGGATTATCGCTGGTTGCGCTGGTCTGTACACTGCATACATTCATGTTTAATAATATCGAAAATGCTTTAAACTGGAATCCCGTGACCCAGCATTTTAAACTGTGCCAAAATTGAAAAAACAGCAACACCTTTAAATAAATAAATGAGAGTTATAATCCAGGAAATCTGCAATTTCAAAAAGAGGGATTTTCAAGTTTTAGAAAAGCTGTCTGATATCTGGTGAACAGATTGATCCCGACTCCCGACATGTAGATTATGAATCTGACAAAAACCGTTCAGCAGTCGCACATCCTACGCTGGTTATGACAAAACTCAAATCCAAAATCCAAGGAAAATTTACAACTTCAGTATTGATCTTTTATTGTATTCATCATAATATGTTGTCATAGAATTTTAAAAAAATCCAGTGGTAGCTTTTTGCGTGTGACGTTTTCTGATAAGAGAGATCTTAATACCTAGACAATAAATCTGCAAAAGTCTAGGAATAGTCGCACACCGACCAAAAAGTTACTACAAAAAACAAAAATGCTAAAACAATTATGAAACCAATTCAATAAAATATGCATTTTAGGAGCAGCTGAGTCTCTTGTAGGTATACAAGGTATGTATTTACGTAGCTTTAAATACTCCTTGGATCCAGTATTCATATAGTTTACCTTGCAAGCTTTTTGAACTTAATAAATTTGTGCATTTAATCGCTTCCCATTATTTTAACGTGTTTAAATTTTGACTTCAAGCCGTTACAGTCGTAACAGTAGTATAAATTTAATGATTTATAAATATGCGTTACAAAATTGAAAATTTAGTATTACAAATTACATGCTGAAGACCCTTTTATAAAAAATATTATTATACTTTATATTTTCAATTGTTTGCTGCCTCCTGCAAATAAAACACTTCTAGTTTAGTGGGAAAATTCTGCCAAATGTTTTATTTTTTACTACAAAAACCAACGTTATGAAAAGCAAAATAGATTTTTGGTTTTGTTTCGCTGCAGGGCAAAAACTTTGATTAAAAATTAATATCCACCCATATTTACATTAACTTTATATAAATTTTAAGGCGATGTCTAATAAAATTGATAATATGCTTCCGCTTATTTAGTTAATTGCTTTATGCCTGTCAAGTGTCAAGAATTGTAAAGTAAAATCCTGAAAACATAATCAGTTAATAAAATATAGTTAGAACGAACCATAAAAAATATTGGAGCAATGGTCATACAATAAGAAAGCAAGGGTTTTATTAAATAGTTTAAAATCTGTTAACACATAAACTGATATATTACAAATTACAAAATGAACAAAATTTTAATTGCCGTTACTTACTCAATCAAACAAACTATTATCACTCTAATTTCTAACACTTTTACTTTATATTTTATCTATTAGGCAATGCTATGTCCTGATCAATTTACAAAATATGGAATTGGGTTGTAATGCATTCATCGTTGCCTCTCACAACAAAGTAACTCTCAAACACAAATTTTATTATTATCAACAATACCCTGTACGGTGAAAAAATACCGATTAAATAACTATTGTCAGTTTAAAGTAATTAACTTTTGCAAACAAAGACCTTTAAACATCTGCAGGTCATATATCAAGATTGGTCATAGGTCATTCTTGGTACAAAGTCTTTCTATTGTTTTCCGAAATCCAGAACTGCTCAGGTAATTATTTCCGCTGCTTTCTTGAACGATATTGAAAAACAGTGTACAGTCCGAACCATATTGGCAATTTCCACGTACTCGACAAAAACAATTAGTTGGGTTAAAATATTTATTATTATACTATTCTTTACATTTGCACTGATTGTTAATGTAGATTACTCTGTAATGGAATCTTGGGGAACAGTTGGCATAACAACAAATATTACGGATGGATTATTATTATTGTTATTATTGTTATTATTATCGTTATTGTTATTATTGTCGTTATTGTTATTATCGTTATTATTATTAGTATTATCGTTATTATTATTGTTATTATTGTCGTTATTATTATTAGTATTACCGTTATTATTATTGTTATTATTTTCGTTATTATTATTAGTATTATCGTTATTATTATTGTTATTATTTTCGTTATTATTATTGTTATTATCGTTATTATTATTGTTATTATTGTCGTTATTATTATTGTTATTGTCGTTGTTATTATTATTATTGTCGTTATTATTATTGTTATTATTGTTGTTATTATTATTGTTGTTGTTATTATTATTATTGTTGTCGTTATCAATATTGCTTATTATGTCGACACATTCCCCATTTTCAGAAGTTCCGCTGTTACAAATACATCTTCTAGATTTGTCGTCACAAAAACCGTTAGACGCACATTGAGTTTTTCTAATTATTTTTATGTTTGACTGTGCAAATCTTTGAATGAGTTTTACAACAAAACAGCCTCGTCCGAGCATTGTGATACAAGTGTTGATATCGCTGGCGTATATCATGGATATCGAACTTACACATTGGCATTTGCCATTTACGCAAGTTTGGAACCTGGCGTTGTTGCACTGATTTTTCAAATTACAAATTTGGCCAAAATTGCGCTGTGCTTCTGCGGCGGAAACCAAAGCCCCCAGCATTGACAAAGTGACAAGTATTGCAAAATACATTTCAAGAATCAGATAAATTTGGAACTTTTATCAAGTATTTTATAAAACTTTCTGTGAGATTTTTAGAAGTAAGTTTGCTTGCTTTTCCTGTTGGATTTGCGTTTATTACAACTTTGGGTTGTTGTCGTTGAAGTATATATGAATATTGTATAAATTTGTTTTCATTTTGAGATAATGGTAGACACGGTTAAAAATTAGATAAAAATTTGAATCCCAATAAAAATATGTTTATTATAAAGCACTTAAAACGTGACTGTGACTACAGTGTGGACACGTGTGGCTTTTATTTACGAGAAACTTGGAAATCGTGGACTCTGGGTTTTAAATACCGGAAATGCGCAAAAACACTTATTTCTATTTTGCAACATTGTATTCAATAATTTATTGGCAGTTTTATAGCTTATTATGAGCTTTAACGTCAATAAATAAAATTGTAGAATTAGAATGTCGTGTTTGGAATTAAATCGTCATCATTTTTGCTGTTCGTTGCATGCTAAGATAGTCAATTAAATAATTAGTTTGTTTATGTGCGTCATTTTATACTCAGTAACCTTATTATGGCTTTAGTTTAGTATCCACAGGAAGTGCGTAACATGCAATGGCGTCAAAGCGTATGATTTAAAATAATTTTTAAATCATGTAGAACAAACTAAATCCAAAGTATTTCCAGGTATTAACTTGAATTATCCGATTTTAAACGTCATAGTTTTTGTACGTTTTATAAACATGCTCTTGTGACTAATGCTATCATTATTCACTACTGATTCAAAAAAATTGTCAATATGCGTTTTTACAAAAAACGTTAATCATCATCAAATGCGCACGGTAATTTTTTTGGTGGACACTACTGATAGTATGATGCAAATCATGTTAAAAATATTAGGAATTCAAAATAGTTAATAAAATACAAAATAAATAAATAAATTTGTATGTTGTTTGGAATATCTTGTTTTGATACTACTACTGGTAAGAAAAAATACAGTGTGCTTCATTTATGTAAATATAAAAGTTCATTTAACAAACGAAAACTACAGAAGTCTTTAAAATATTTTAAAATATAAGTGCTACCTTATGTTTTAAATGTTGGAAAATAAACTAGGACTTACATTTGTATTTCTGTTTGAAAGAGTGGCATTCACGTTGCATGCTAACATGCTCAATATCCAGGATAAGTCAAAAATATCACATGCAATCATTGAAAATTCGTCATAAATGTAGCTGATAAATTAATCGTCATGCAATGTCATTTAAATGTCTCAATTTCTGCCGTTTGGGCTTTATCATATGACTCATTTATTATTCATGCCAAAATGCTTACGAATACATTTATTCACTACAAACAAATTTAAATATAATTATCATTTTCGGCACGTTTTATATTTAACGTATTGCTGAATTTTCTAGTTTTGCGAACAATGAAACTCAAAGTGTTAGAAATAACAATTATAATAGTTTTTATCAGTTATTGCTTACCTACAATAAGCGCTTGGCAGTTTCATTACTAATTCAATTCAAAATCTAACTAATTTTTAATCAGTTTTGAAAAAAAAATACATGCATTTTAGCAATTACCATGCCTTTTCAACAAAGTAATAGCTTATTTTGTAAAGTCCAAATGCTGATACTCCAACTGTGGTATCATTTATGTCATCAAGGAGCATTGTCAGTTAATTTTTGTCAATTACAAAAACTGTTTGCCCATCTTTTTTCCGTTGTTTGAACTTTTACATCTAAAAAAGCCAGCCGGCTATTCGTAAATAGCATTTTAATTAATCCAAAAATAATTCCCGTAAAATCTTACAACAAACTCACTTTTCCAACAATTTCGGCAGAACAATAGAAAAGGAAAGAGTAACAACGTAAAATATCACAAGAAAAAAACTTTCAATAAACACCATCGCATAGTCAAATAGCATTTCTAAAACATATAGACATACCGCAATACCAACCGACTCTTCCAATGAACTTGACAAGTTTTTTCAAATTGCTAAATATTACCAACGCCCATTCTAACTCAAATATCCAGTATCCATTTTTTGAATTTTTGGTCATAACACTTTTTATAAATACACTTGTTGGTCCGGAAAGAGTAAGTGCATGTATTAAAATACATAAATCTACAAAAGATCGTGTTATCAATCTAGAAAGCTCAGAAAATCCTTGATTAGCGCCAAAAAATACATCAATACAATTAACATCCCTCAGGAATTATTCGGAATTCAATGGAAATATTGTCGTGACCCGCCACGCCCTTTCGTACCTCCAGCCATCAAACGTGTAAAGATTTGGGCTGGAGGGATGCAATTAAAGACATTCAGGTTATTTGACAGCGAAATATTTAATAATACGTTATATAACATTATGTAGGAAACTTTTTGTTAATATTTATCAAATTTAATTAATGTTTACTGTTTTGTGTACACACAAGCATTACATTAAAACAAACAATTAATTTACATTCGCACTGACAGGAAACGCCTAATTTATTCAAAATTCTTTCTTGTTTGCACCTGCTGTTTGCAACCGTATGATGAAATATGTGACAAACAGACTCAATATCTGAAAAAAATAAAGCAACAACATAGTATAAAAAAACAAAAGTATTTATTATAATACAAAATACAATAGTTAAAAGAGTTTAAACTATACTCACCGTCCCAACAAAAGAATACGTTATAACAAACAATCCACCAGCAGATACACCAACACTATTATCAGCAATGTCGTCAAGTACTGCAGATAACTGATTTTGCTCAATTAATTTTAACCTTCGCTCATCTTTAAGCCAGATTTTAAAACGACTCATCTGAAAGTATAAAACAATATTTACCATTAAATTTTTTTAACTTTTTTAAAATTTCCAAATAAGCTTTTACTCACTTTTCTAACAATATCTGCAGAAAAGTAAAATATTCCAACAGTTGAAATGTAATACATCATTCGAACAATTAAAAGTATAAAATCTCTTGTCAGAAATGTTTCATCAAATTCCATCGTGTAATCAAATAACATTTCCAACAGAAATGGTGTGAATCCGTTCCCGACCGCTTTTTCTAACAACCTTGACAATTCCTTCAGTGCACTGAATCGTTTCAGATTTAATGCCAACTCCACTCTTAAGTCTGAATCATTTGCTAGCATGCAAGTTGCTTTTGAAAGTGTGCCCACAAATGCAATTGTAGGTACCCAAAGTGTAAAAATGTGCATGAGTAGGCACAAATCTATAAAATATCCTGTTATAAACCTGGTAAGTTCCGACAGGAATTGCACAACAGCAATACAAGAATCTACCCAAGAGATTTCCTCAAATTTAGGTAATAACTCGTAGTTATTGGAATCACTTAGAAAGAATGTGTATCGTGCCTTGGCAACCAGACATCGAAAATACCATTCTGGTGTCCAATTGTGAATGTCGACTATTGTCCAGCCAGCAACCACTGTCAGCACACTTACACCCGCATATAGGCTCAGAAATATTGCCAATAATTTTTTGGATGGCAGCTGCTTTATTTTATACAAATAAATTAAAACAATAAAGCTAATAAATACTAAATATTTTAAAAGGTTTACTTACGAAGAGATTATCAGAGATAGTGCGAACATTTTGTATGGCAATACTTAATGGATTGAAGTATACGATAAATGGGATCATGTATGAAAATAAAGCTAATTCTTGGTACAAATAAATAATGTCTTAAAACGAGCGTACCTCTCTTCATACGCCAGAAAAACAACATTTACTGGAAGAATGTAATTTTGCTATTTATTAAAATTGAACACTAATTTTTATAGACGACGTTCTAGAAAAAACACCAAGCAACTTGTGTAAGGAAGGCAAAGTTGCTCCACAAAATACTGTTATTTTTGCAGGTAAGCGCATGATGTACTTTCTTGACACTTTTACCGTGCAGAATTCGATAAAAAATTACAAATCTGGTACTAATTTAATCATAATTAACTAATTAAAAATTGTTCTGGTTTGTTTTTTGAGAATGTTTCTACAAGAAATGTTCTTAAGCAACTATATACGGTACGGTAAAAATTGCTTATGTGAAAACAAGCTCACAACTTTGTTTTTTACAAGCAACAAGCTTCGTACTAACTGATGAATCTAAACTACGCAATATTGGCACCCAAACTTTTCGCACTATCTCTGAAAATCCCTACGTATTATATTAAAGTGCTAAGAATACCTTTACTGCACAGTAGTCAACCAAATAGGGAGATTTAAGATAGTCAAATACATGTGCAAATGCATCGCGTTTGTTCCAAAATAGGTCAAACATGGTCATTTTGTAGATGAAGCTTGATGCTACGGAAAACAAATGAAAAAATGATACGGCATTTCCTGCTTGAATATTTGTAATGGCACCACGCAGTTTAGTAAATAACTTTAGGGTTGTTAATGAGTAGCTCAACCTACAAAGTATCTAAATAAAATGTTCAATAAATGTTAAAATTATTTATAAATTGGTCAACATGTTGATGCAAAACGTACATTATGTATAAGTCACATTACACACCTGCTGTGGACAATATTGATAAATTTTGAAGATGCCATTTTCACTTTTTTGAAATCTGAAAGGTGTCAAAAACAAGTAATAAGAAAATAAAAAGAATATGTACAAAAAGTTTGAAAACGAGTTTTCTTTTTGTTCCGAAAAACTCGTGAATGCTTTGAAATTTTTCTCGTTTTTGTATTTGGCTCTGACATTTTTAAACATAGTTTCCTGATATTCATTAGAAAGTTTTGAATTTTGCAAGGATATTATTAAATTTGTTTTGTCAAGCATTTTTATATTTTACAGCTCAAATGTTTAATAAATTCATTTCAATGTTGTAGAGAAAGTACCAAACCTAGCTACAAAAACTAGAACTACATGCAAAATGGTTTCAATTATATACCCTCCTAAAAGTATTACAGCTAACTATAAAAATATGTAATAATTTATTAGAATGGTTATTGACTTGTTAACATCAGCAAATTTGTTTAGTACAATTATAAGATGACGATGCAAAATATTGAATAAAGACAAGAAAATTGCAAAAAGCTGTTAAAATTATTGCATGATAACAGCAAAAACAGTTGCTTACGTCACGTTGGTACAGGTGCGATGACATAATTTGTAATATGATATTAATGGAGAAGAACACAAATTAAAGTTAAGTGGATTAAATTCAAACTTTATTTTAATATTTTGAGTTGTTAGTTTATTTTATTAATTAGCTGTCGTTATCTTAATCGTGGATGGTAAAATAAATAAATTGACAGCAAAACACTTTAGTAATAAATTTTTCGCATTCTCTGGAAACCGAAATACTATACTGGATATACGAATTTAACAAAAATTGTGCATATTAATGAATAATCGTCTAAATATGCCTTTAAAATGCGTCTAAAATGTGACTATAACTGATAAACTGAAGAAGTTAATGTACGTGCCCATAAATTTGTTAATACATTTATGATTTATGCTTTAGCACTTATGTTTATATGGACATATACATTGCTTGATAAACAGTTGGTTTTAAGACGTTTGTAACGCTCCCACTGTTTGTTGTTTGCTGACGTATAACAAAATATGTCACGAAAACGCTTAGTATCTAAAACCCACAAAATTTATTTTTAATAAATAGTCAAAACGTTTGTTATAAAACTTGAAGCCGTTTTAATTATTACTTACCGTCCCAACAAAAGCATAACTGACTGTAAATAATCCAGCAGCAGAGACACCTACACAGTTTGCTGATAAGTCATCAAGAACAGCTGTTAAGCGATTCTGCTCGATTATTGCAAGTCTTTGTTCCTCCTTCAACCAAGATCTGAAGCTGTCGATCTGATTAGCACAGCAGTAATTGTAATTACACCATCGATTATCATTTTTGGCGGATTTGTTGTATGAATTGTTTTGTGATAAAATAGTACTTTGCGAACAATTTCAGCAGAAAAATAGAAAATGGAAACTGATACAAAGTAGTACATCATTGACACAATTAGTACCACAATATCTGATGTTACAAACGACTCCTCAAAGTCCATTGCATAATCCAACAAAATTTCTTGAATAAACGGTGTAATAGCGATTCCAATAGAGTCATCCAGTAAATTTGATACCATCTTTAGAGCTCCATACTGCCTTAGTCTCAGGTCAATTTCTATTTTTAAAGCTTTCCCGCCTTCCAAATTAGCCGTTATATTTTCAGAACATTTTAAATCGGACACAAAGGCCGTTGTTAGCATCCAAAGTATTGCAATATGCAACAAGAGGCAAATATCTACAAAATATCCTAAAATAAATCGGGATATTTCACAAAGTACATAAATAATTGTAATAAATGTGTCGACTGATGTGACATCTTGCAAGTTTACAGAAGATCCATAAGAAGCAAAGAAAAATGCAAATCTTGCTTGAGATACTAAGCCCTTCCAAAGTGACTCAGGTGACCACTCCGATATATTAATAATAGTCCAACCCAATGCGAGCTCCAAAAAGCAAGCAACCGCGTATACTGATAAAATTACTTTCAGTTTGCTTGCAAAACTTATCTATTTTAAAGTAAAGTTTAGTTCGATAATCACAAAAAAATAAAATTGTAATGTTGAAGATTACTAAACCAATAATTTAAATTACCTTTGGAGGATTACACAAAATTAAGTCTGGTGAATTAACATAATTTATAAACTTCTCCAGTTTATACGATTTCCTCCAAAATAAGTTAAGCACCGTCAGTTTGTAAATAAAACTTGCAAAAACGGACAGCAAATCAAAATATGAAATTGAGTTTCCAGCTCGAACATGTAATAAGGCATTGCGAAGACCCGTAAAAAGTCTTAAAATTGAAAAAGCATTGCTTATTCCACATAAGATCTATTATATTTTTGAAGAAAGAATTAGCGAACAAGATTCAGAATATTATTTCGATTAATAAATAAAAATATAACCTTTTGTGGATTCCATTGATATATTTTGTAGAACCCAGACTCCGTTTGCTGAAAACAGTATGGAGTCAATAGCAGAGAATATGTAAAGTTAAAATATATTTCCAACAATTTGGATGGATGATTTGACTGAGAAAAAGATTTGTTTCTTTGGTTAAGTTTGTTATAGGAATCATCCATGTCTTGTAAAAATGAAAATGTATTTGACTGGACTTTTGTGAATTGGATTGCCTTTTGATGCAATATAGAATCTTGGCAAATATGCATGATTCAAATTCTGGATGAATCCTTTTGGCAAAATCTAACTAGCTTCAAAAGCTTTAGGCTATTAGTGATGAGATGTGGTTTCTATTTTGATGTGCACTAAACTTATATCTGCAGACCTAACTAACTGTTAATGTAGAAAGTAACCCCCAGATTATTAGTTGCTTTACTTTTAATATGATTTAATTAAATTTTAAACGCTTTACTGGCATTCACGTGATCGATGAGTGATTTTATCATTTACTTTTGGTCAAACGGTTTTTCAACAGTAATCTTGCTAATGGCTTATTATTTGACCACAAAGTTTAAAACTAGTTTGCAACGAAACTTTTTGATTAATTAAATAACATATCTAAAATAGAGTTTTTGTTTGGGTATGTTTGTAAAGTTGTCGAAAGTTTATTATGAAAAAATAATAATTTCAAATTTATAACTTTTGTTTGCTGGGTTACTTGGTTGAGCGCAATCGTTATACACTATCTAGATGCTCTTCGATTTTCAAGGGTTAGCTCCGCCCGGAACAGTCCAAATAGGATTTTCCTAATTTCGAGTTCGGTCAACCATGTATGGTCAGTAGATGAGTGTACATACCGAGTTTCAGGTCAATCGGCCTAAAACTATGCAAAAAAAGCTGTCCGCTTTGAAAAAATATTATTTGCCCCTAGCGCCCCTGGCGGACATTTTTCGAAAAAATGAATGGCATATTGTGTACTTCATTTTTAGCGTAGAATAAGAATATCATAAAAGATTTTCATTTTGTGACATTCGGTTCCGGTCCTTACACATAAGCTATGGAGTTACTCATATATAACTATTGGCTATAACTTAATACATACCTAAAAGCTTTAATTAAATTGATATAAAATGAGTAACTGTGTATTAAAATACTCCTCTCGCTAGCTCCCATTTAGGTAAATAACTTCAATTTTACTTTGCAATATTAGAGTTTGTAGCGTTGTCTAGTGTTTATATTGATTCACCACCAGCAATTGTATCCTATAGGGTGTATTACGCTTTCATTTCATTTCAACTGCCTCTTACATTTCTTTCTTGATTTGCCTGAAACTTATTTTCTGACATGGTTATCTTAACTAGTGCTAAAACTAAGGAATAAAGAAATTGAAGATGGACAGGTATATTCGACATAAAATTGGCGTTTTCAGTAAAATTTCAAAATTAGTCGAAACCCAATCTGATCTTGAATATATACAGGACATATCGATTATACGAATACGCTCCAAATACAGCAGCAAGTCTAAACAAATTAATCATGAGCATGTCAACTTTTTGTATTATTACTTTGCGTTTACCTATTATTTGCTTCTAAGCCCTTTCCGGTTTATTAAACCTGAAAATGGATTGTATCAATCACATACTTGGCTTCCACAACAAGTATGCATTTTTCAATAACATGTTTCAAAACCTAAACAAAAAATAACTAACAAATAATACATTTATTACAATTGTTTTTTATGTTTGATTAAGGTTTTGTGTGGATTAAGCACCATCCTTTGCTCCATTCAGTTTATTACTCTTTTGCGTACAAAATGGACAAATGTTCAAGACATAAATGTAATAATTCCATCATTATTTCCAACTTCACTGAATATGAGAACGTTACAAATCTAGATATGCTTACGGGATTTATTGAAGGATTATCAAGATCATCTCGTTTTCTGACAGGCTATTTTGTAGATCTTTGCATTTTCATGAATGTCCGGACTCTTTGGGCACCGGTTAATCAGTTCATTGATCATTTGATTTTAAGGGACGCCTGCAATTTAGATATTGAAAAGTTGAGCATTAAATTTGAATTGGAGGTAATTATGAAGCAGTTTGAGGTTCTAAAGACATTATCAAGCTTAATTAGAGACGTCATTGGAATAGCAATTGTGCCATTTGTTTTGGAAATGCTATTTGATTACGCCATGTATTTAGATGATACGTTTGTAACATCCGATTTTGTGGTCTTATTTGTCAGAGGATCATTCTATTCCTTAAATCTTGCAATTTATATATTTTCTGCAGAAATCAGCCGAAAGGTATTTAATGAGAAAAGTAACGTAGTATGATTTTTTGGAAACTTGAATGAATTTTTTGATAATATTTGGATGTATTATTTTAGATCAATCATTTTAGATCCTGGCTTAAGGACAAACAAAGACTACAACATGTTGAGCAAATACAATTCATGGCAATTCTGGATGATTTGAACGAAGGAAGTGTGGGAATTTCGGCAAATGGGATATTCAATGTCAACTATGCTTTCTTGGGAACAGTAAGTTGTCAGTATTGATATGATAATAATGCTGAATATGAACTTTTATGACCATATTATTATTTCGTTTTAATTCAGATTTTCAGTGTTTTTGTGACTTATTTCATAATTCGATTGCAGACAACAAGGTAAGGTGGTTCAAGGTTGATGGCGACAAAGCACACTCTAACAGATTAAAAAAAATACATTTTATTCATTTTTAACAAATGTCAAAATTTTATATTGTATACTTATAAGCTAGATATTGATAAGTAAAATATAGCTTATCTGGCCAACTATTTGAACTTATGAATGGACGCTATCACTTTTAAAGCGCATCAGGGCTAGGGGAGCTACTTTTGCTTTGTAGCAATAATGATGTACTAGCCATGGGCTTTCGATTGATATGTTTTGTTACTGACCGCCGTAATAATTAAATCCCGATTTCTCTCATTTACGCAATTTGTTGAATCTGTGCGTTCGGCACCTTAAAAATTACCTTGTACACAGTGTTGGCGACTTGTGCCTATAAACAATATTAATATACTCGTCATGACTTTTTGATTGGTAATGGTTTCGTTACCAACCTCTACTAGCCCAGACGCACTTTAATGTTATAGAGTGCTTTGTATATTCATATATTTGTCGTTATCGTAAATTACTTTTATCTCGGCTTCAAACTTGTCGGATATTTTAAGTTAATTGATTTAACTTTATGTGTTGTTGAATTAAAAAATTTAGTATCACAAATAACATGTTCAAGTTCCTTTTATTAAAACTTATTATGATTTATATCTTTAATAGTTTGATGCCTTGTGCAAATAAAAATTTTATAAGCTTAAGGGGGAAATGCGGCAAACGCTTTTGCTTCTACTAGTGTTACCGACGTTGCAAGAAGCAAATTTTTAGTTTTGTTTAGTTACAAGGCGAAGCTTTTAGTTGATTTTAATACACTATCAACACATAATACATTAACTTTATAAAACATTTTAAGGCAATTTCTTTTGAAATTTATGATTTTCACGCATTTCATTTAATTCATTGCTAATGTGCTTGTCAAGTGTCAAGAATTTTAAGGTAAAATCCTGAGAACATAATCAATGCCACTGCATCAATCAGTTAAAAAACACAGCTTAAATCAACTATATGGCAAGAGAAATAATGGAATCGCTGTGTCACAAACAGCAAGCTGACGTTTCATCAAAACCCCTAAAATCTGTAACCACGCAAACCGATAATCTTTTTTCAGACAAATTACAAAATAAACATAATTTTAACCACGGTGATTTACTCAATCAAACAAACTATCATCACTCCAATTTCCTATATTTTTACTTCATATTTGCCTATTATCTACTGCTATGTCCTTTCCGGTTTATAAAATATGGAAATGGGTTATACTGTATTCATCGTAGCCTCCCACAAAAGGTAATATCCGAAAACTATTTAAAAAAATAAATATTGAAATTAAATCTTTAAGTTTGAAATCTGCAATTAAAATTTGTTTCAGATTTTGTGCGGAATAAGCAGCATACTTTCCGGTATTAGATTATTTACTAGTGTACGGGCACATGTTACAAATGTTCGACAACCAAATGGAGGATTTGGTGATCCCGCCAAATTCTTTCTTTTGTTTACAGTATCAGCAAGTGTTGTTTACAAGTTTGCATTGTTTCATTTATTTTGGAATAAAAGTCATGTGTTTGCCAAACTTATTAATTTTCTTGACTCACCAAGCCTAATTTACCATACTACTAATAAGGTATAATTTATTTAAATTATATGTATTGTCCATATTTGCTACATTATGTTTTTGTTATATTTTATTATTTAAATCAGATTGGATCCCCAGTTCTGGTTAAAACTTTACTCACAATCTACACGGCTGCCGGATTTATAGAATTATTTTCTGGAACCGCAATGTTCAGCTCAAGCGAGTGGTCGCTAGAACGGTTTTGGAGGCGTCTTGTTGCTGATGGCGAATATACATTTTTCATTGGCGATTTGAGCAACTTTGGTCACGACCCTGGATACCAAAACGTGACAAATCTTGATGTATTTATTGGAATTATTGAAGGACTGTCAAATTTATCTCGTTATATGTTAGGATTTTTTGCAGATATTTGTATTTTAATGCATGTGTTTACACTGTTGGCGCCAACAAAACAATTTATTCATTATTTTTCTTTAGTTGATATAAGTAATATGGATAGTGGTAGCATCAAAACGGAGTTAGAGATAATGTTGAGGCGATTTGAAGCCTTGAAAACATTATCCAGATTAGTTCAAAACTCTATTGGGATAACAATTGCTCCATTTGTTTTTGAAATGTTGTTTGGTCATGCAATGTACCTGGATGATACGCTTGTCACAACCGATTTTGTAGTGGTGCTGCTGAGAGGCTCATTTTATTTCTTAAATCTTGCTATTTTTATATTTTCTGCAGAGATCAGCCGAAAGGTATACATGAGAAATACGAATGTTTTAGATGATTTGTCAACAGAAATTTAAGCAAAGTCATTATGGTTATTATTTATATTCGCCTATTTGGTGACCTTTCAGATAAATCAGTTTAGATTGTGGTTAAAGGACAAACAAAGGCTACAATGTATAGAGCAGAATCAACTCATAGCAGCTTTGGATGACTTGAATGAAGGCAATGTTGGAATTTCTGCTGCTGGATTATTCAATATTACCTATACATTTGTTGGGACCGTAAGCGGCTTTTTATTTATCATAATTGTCAAACAATAATAAGCTTTACTCTCTGCAAAATCTTAAATAATTAATAGTATTCTCATTTGTGGTAGATTTTCAGTATTTTTGTGACTTATTTCATAATTCGGCTGCAAACAGGACGCACGGAGAGTTAAATGTTCTCCACCATAAAAATTATTTTGGGTTGTTGAAAGCTCTATATTTATGGTTTTCATTGGTATTTTGATATTTTTACATGTCGGTGTTTGAGAAAAATTACGTGCGTATGGTGTATAGCTTGCAGTGCACGTCTACAAACTTCAGACCAATTAAAATATTTAAGACATGAAAGCAATATATATGTATATTACTATAATTCACAATAAATTTCGCATTCGCAAAAAACTAGTACTAATTTGATTAAAAATAGAGGGGTAAAAACCCAGAAAAGCGAATATCGGATACGCAGTGACTCATACAATAACATGACATAAAATTTCCACAATTATCAGCTGTGGATGCGACCTTTTGCGCCCCAGAGGTTATGAATTGACCCATATTGTCTTCATAAAAGTTGTTCAGCTTTGTCCGTTCTATCGATTTATGTAATAAAAATATTGTGCTACATATACCACCATGTGACCTTTGACCCACTGACCCCGAAAGGTTTGACCCCGGAGGCTGAAGTTCGATCTTATAGAAGCAATTGTTTCAAGGTACCCGTGTACCAAATTTGGTGTTGATCGGTCAAGTATTTTTTGAGTTATCGTGTTTCCAGACAGACACACAGATATACAGAAAGACAGACTGGATCGTCATCGCATTGAATATCTAACATACGTATTCTGCGTATCCGATATTCAATAATAATGAATACGTTGAGTTAATGTTAACCTTCACAATCACGAGTATGTATGTATGCATCTGTGGACGATCACGAATAACAATAAAGTATATATATTTACAAGCTAAATTAGAAGTTGTAATAACCGGCTCGAGTAAAAATGTTGTGTTTGTACGTTTTAACAAATGAAGGCAGAAAATAACGTATTACGCTATAAATATTACATTACATATTGTACCGTGGTAACCCGACCATGATAAGTTATGTTAAAATATTATATGTTTAAGGGCATTTGAAGGTTTCAAATTTTGCGTCAAATCTCATTGCACTAAAATATATTTATTGGGAGAGGGCGGGCGTCATAATTTATGCACGTGAAGTAAACTGAAACGGCCTTCTATTAACGTCTGAAGACCGGTAGGTAAATAATATTTTGAATAAATAAACAAATATTGTTGTCCAAATTATCAGAAAAACTTTTAGTTTATTCTATGAAACTTCCATTTAACTGATTTGTAATGATATATGTAAGGCATATATAATTTCCAGAAACGCTATACCTATTTAAGTGGTGGTAGTTTGAAATATATAAATTCGATTACAATACTTTTGACTTTTGAGGAAAATTGAAAAACTGAAAGCAATAACAATAAGACTACCAACTTTCCATCAAGTTACATTTTTACGGTCACAACAGCTACTTCTTAAACCAAAAAATATACTGATTTTGTAAAATTCTTTTGTGAGTATTAACTATGTTGACAAAATCAAGAAAAAGGTCTGTGGCTTTAAAGAAAACGTTCAGAAAATATATAAATCGAAAGCAAAATTCGTTTCAAGGATGTAGATTACCAGCAACACCGACTTTTAACTTGTATTCAAACTTTATTGTTATTTTCTTTAACTTTGCATATTATCTCCTTTTATCACCGTTCCGGTTACAAAAGACAATTCAGGGATCGTACAAAATTATTCGATATCTTCCACAACAGGTAATAAAAATAATGCAATATCTTTATTTGAATGGACTACAACAGAAATTTATACCCTTATATTTTGGAAAATGCAGGTTTTATGCGGATTAAGTAACAGCCTGACCATTATTAGACTATTTACTGCTCTACGTATTAGTTTGGCACTCGTAAGACCTCAAAATCCAGTAACGTTCTTTTATCTATTTACCAGTTCTGCCAGTTTTGTTTACAAAATGTCTGTGTTCAATTTATTTTGGCAAAAAAGTATATTATTTAAAAATTTAGTCAATTTTGTAAGTTCATCTGATTTTGTGTCGCACAAACCATACAAGGTACAAAATAAAGTGATCAGTTTTATTAACGATTGTTTTATTTACAAATAACTTGAGTAATACTTTTTAAATAGATGACGTCTGCAACGTTTCTAAGGATTTTGTTGGGAACATATGCTAGCTGGTGTTTTATTAAACTATTTTTTGGCTGGTACATCATACCGAGCGTTTATGACTGGTCAATTGAAATACTTTGGAGACGATTGGTTGGCAGAGCACGCTACACATTTTGCATTACAAATATTACCGAATATGGGTATGCACCAGAGCTAAAGGATATCAGCAAACTTGATAAAATTCTTGCCATTATTAACGGATTTGCTGAGATTTGTCGATATTTAACAGGATCTTATGTAGATTTATGCATATTAATGCATGTCTTAACTCTTTGGGCAACAACAAGTGCTTTTGTAGATAATCTTAAAGAAAGAAATATAAACAATGTTTCAAGTAATAGAAAATCCGAAATAGAATCAAAATTGAAGGGATTTGGAGATTTAAAGAAATTATCTATTTTATTGGAAGAGTCTATTGGATATGTGATTACTCCATTCTTATTTGAAATGTTATTTGACTACGCCATGATATTTGAAGAAACGTTTCTTACTTATGATGTTTTAATACTGATTGTTAGAGCATTTCATTATGTAATAACTTTTTCTATATTTTATTGCTCCGCCGAAATTGTCAAAAAAGTATGTCAAACAACATGATGTATTTTAAGTTTAGAATATAGTGCCGGAATTTTATTTTAGAGTTTATGACTTGTTTTAAAATTAGATGGAAAAGTTCAAGCAGTGGCTAAAGGATGAAAGCAGACTGCCGTTAATTAACCAAAACGATTTTGCGTCGGTGCTTAATGATTTTGATGATAAAAAGGTGGGAGTTTCTGCCGGCGGAATTTTTACAATTAGCTATTCTTTTATTGGAACGGTAAGTAAACAATAACGCAGTTTGGTTTTAATAAACTTATTTGTTGGTTAAATATGCAAAAGTATGTTTTGTTGTAGATTTTGAACGTTTTTGTCACATTTTTCATCATTCGGCTACAAACTACGAGCAATATTGAAGGCATAGACAATTTCAAGTGGACTACATAAACAAGGTAACACTGTTTTCTTATAAATGCGTGTGCATACGAGTACATATATTCAAATAAGTTTTCATTTAATTATATACTTTCTAAACTAGCATTAAAGGGAATATGTGCTTTGGAATTTTTAAACTTTTCCACTGTTTGCAAAATATGCTCAAAGAGCGGAAACGTTGAAATCAAATTTGATAATTTCTCTAATTCATTCAATTAACATGAAATGATAAATAAATGAAAATGTTTAATTATGTAATTCAAACAAAACTCTATTAAATTAATTTATTTTCTACATGTAGCTATTTTATTCATCAAATCTAGTTGATGACGTGGCGACTTCAGATATATCGTGTTCAGCAGAATTTTTCAGTTACATCGCTTTCTTTCTTCCCTTTGGACTATTGTTTTCTGTCATAAATAAATTCCTTGACAAAACCCATTTATTGATAATATTCTTAAAACGTGTCAACGGAATACAAAATATCTAATTGGAACATAAAAAGTATATAATGGAAAACAAATGCTTTACAAAACTTTCTGGACAAAAAACAAGCTCATATTCAAATTTTGTTTACGTATACTTTTTATTTTCGTATTATTTGCTACTAACACCATTCCGGTTTAAACGAGTTGGCACTGATATATACGAAATTCATCACTCGCGTTCACAACAGGTACTGATGTTAAAAGTGTCTGTATTTTAACACATTTATGTCTGTATTTTCTGACAAACACAGTAATCAAAAAATCATATAATATATTTTTATTTACGAAATATGTTCTATTTAGATTTTGTGCGCATCCAGCAACTTGCTCATGGTTCTAATACTTTTAACCAATATCCGTCGCGGAATCAAATATGTTCAACCAGGAGATGCTGTATCGTTTTTTCATTTATTTTCCGTTACATCAAGGATTGTTTTTAAATTGATGATGTTTGACCTATTTTGGAGAAAACAATATGCATTCAAAACGTTTATTAACTTCCTGAATTCTACTTTTCTGCTTCCTCTTAATTCATTCAAGGTGGTAATGTAATAAACAATGCTATAGTTATATGCATGAAATTTCTATTTGATAATTTTACTTTTTGTTTTGCTTCATCTAAAATAGCTTGTTTCAAAGAAATACGTAACCATATTGCTGAGCATATACACTGTTGTAGGTGTATCGGCAGTATTAGTTGGTCAGGGAATAGTTGGCATCTACGATTGGTCACCAGAATGGCACTGGAGATGTTTGGTTGCTGAGGCGCGATACACCTTCTTTTTCAGTGATTCCGCAAACCCCGACTTGGCTCCAAAATTAGATGAAATCACTTTAGTGGATAAATTTATTGCTTTTATTCAAATTCTTTTGGAATTAGCAAG
>JAQFYG010001362.1:0-19422 GCA_034694325.1 Entomobrya corticalis | reverse complement strand
TTTCTCTCACGATTTTATCTGGACATACCGTCTTCATTCCTTGGAAAACGACAATGGAAATGTTTTGGTAAAATTGCCTGCATCTTCCAAATCATTTTTTCCGTTGAACCGCTTGAATGGGACTCCTTGGACCCATTTTTTCAGTTGTGTGGGGACTCAGAAAACAACTATATTCTATTCCCTCTGGTCGTTTAGAGAATGGCATAAAGGTATGAAGCCGCATATAAATACCTGCTTCCATATTTCATATTGTCTTTAAAGGGCCCCGTCTTTAACCTGTTAGCTCGTAGTGGATGTTTTGTATGAATCTGAGAAGAATAAATCGATACATCAAAATAAATACATCGACCCACCAATTTTAGTAGCATTACAACTTTATAATTTTGCTAGTTAATGTTTTGCAGATTTTAACATCTCCTGCATTTATTTAATATAAAGTTATCCAGCTCATAGATGTGAAAGACAATTATTGATACATTTTAAAATCTAGGAATTACGTACAAAGCAAATCCCAAGAGTTACTCTAGAATGATTGTGAGACAAGTCTATTATTACTCTATAATCGACTTATTACAGGCAACTGAAATTCACAAAGTGTTTTTTCTTTGCATTTTAAAACACGCCTAGATAACTTTTATAAACGATGAAACTATTAAATATTGAAAATCTCAAAACTTTTTTCATCCGAATCTCCGAAAAGTAGAAACACACAAGTCATGTATTTGTAAACAATCAAGAAGACTTTTGCACAACCAGCAGGAGAACGACGTAAATAACGATGATCTACTTACAGCGACATCTACGGAAACACTCTCCCACTACTTTATGTGGAATCTCTTTGAGTTACACAAGTTTTCAAATGTACTCATAGAGAGCGCTAAGTCTGTTTAAAAAGCTTTTTTCCTTATTATTGTCCTTGTTCAGTTTATAAAGCATCACATGAATCACACGACATAACAGAAAACCCAACGAAAAACATTTTCATATGGAATGTGGCATGCATGTCTTTCATGATTCGGTGCTAACAATAGGTTTCTCATGTAAATACACTCAGGGGATTTTTTTAGTCCAAGTAGGAAGGCATACAAAATGGATCCTTCTTCCTATTGATGCAATGCTCTTTGTTCGTTGTTCTTCTAACAATAAGTCAGCGTCAGCTAGAGACTCGATGAGTATGAATTCATTTCCCTTGTGCTTGTGTTCTTTAGTTTTCATTTTCATGATACCCGCAAGAGCTCGTTCCATTCCATGACATGATTTTGTAAGGAAAACTAGTTTCCAAGTTCCCAGTGCAGTACAGTCCCATAATAAAACTAGTCAGATAGATGTGCTCTCTTGGCAGTCTGTGCAACTACTTGTCAAGCAGGTATTTTCTTGAGATATTTTGATTCGACTACTCACAGTTAGGAGGAGGTTATAAAGAGATTTATTCAAGTCGGTCTTTCAATGAATGATGGCGAATGGCAAGTATACATTGTACCAGGTTTCACTCGATAGGCTAGCATTGAAAGCATATGGCCGAATTTTCAGAAATTCATTGTTCTGGAATTATGGAAGGTAGTTTGTACCCTACATTTTCTTAATATAAACGCATAACGATGATATTTGAACTTAAATTACGAATAACTATTTAGCACTTAGTTAATTGTTTATTTCCAGAAATATAAATATTAATGCCGTGTATTGTGTATTATGAGTAAAGTCAATCGTTAAGGATGAGTAGGGCAGTTGACATTGACAATATTATGTTATATTACAAATTCAAAATTGTTTTCATAGCCTAAAATACCACATGACATTAACACTTTTGATGATACAGCACAACTTTGACATAAACATAATTTATTTTTTATAAAACTTAAACATTACAATTAGCTTTTTTAGTTATTTTGTTTCTGAAGTTTGAAATTGACATGAAATTTCATTTTAGCCCTATTTATTTGGATAACATTTCACGAGAAAAAATATTGTTTTTCGCCAAACCAACGAAAGGTAAAATTATATTGGTCCCAAACAATATTTTTGTATTGCAATCTCTAAAATTATGTTCAAATTTTTCATTCAAACTACAACTAAGGATTATTGGCTTGGAAAATTCCTACCTATTCATTACTATTTGGTCCACACTTGTGTAAATTTTCTAATTTTTCCCATGCATGTGAGACTAGAGTTATATTGAAAATTGAAAGTATCGTAGATATGTCCACGCACCATGTACATTTATAATAACTCATATTTCAAATCCTCAGCCACAGCCAGAAGTACTTTCAGTGCGTTGTGTGTTTTAAATTTGACTTGAAATTTTTGTCTTTCAGAATTCCTGAAGGTAAATGCACATTTAAAGGTAGTATGTACATGATGGGAAAACAGGTTTCAAAAGAATTGGATAAGTAATGGAGATAGCCATTATCATTATACTTAACAGAGTTAATGGACTGAATGAGAAGACCACTATCATTCTTGTTTCTGTTAGGGCAAGGAAATATATAACATCATATTCTGCCCATTAAGAACAATATGCAGTGAAACAGGTGGAGCTCATAGAGATAGGGGTTTCCTTGGGTCAGATTTTGTCAAATGTCCAACAATGCTTGAAGTAACATTTGAAATTCCCTTATTTATTTTTGTAAAAACTTATCACATTATTGTGTTTTCATATATATGATGAAAATGGTGGGAAATTAGTTTGATTGTAAAGAATATTCTTAAATGTTTACAACATTACAGTTTATAATAACAGAAATCCTTAACTATGTATATAATTTGCATAGTACAAAAAGTGATAAACTCGACAATACAATGTCAAAGGAAACTGAAAAATCGATGCTAATCAATTAAATACGATTAATAAAAAGGAAATGCTTTATTAGTTTTTAAATTACCCCTTTTACCTTCTTTCAATAATTAACAACAATATTTGCGAGGAAGAAAATATCATATTGATTCATGGAAGCAAAAACCGTTCACTTCTAAACAAGTATAATTTGCACGTATGGGAGAAAGTGAAAATGTATGTGCCTGCCAACATATCATGGAAGTAAAAAAGTCAATTATTTAATATGTAGGCATGTTCTGACGTTGTTCCATGCACTCAATATAGTAATTATAAGAATATGTTTCTGGAAGCAGTAACATAGTTGCCTGCTCTAAGTTTTGTTTCATTTAGCATTTTATATGCAAAATGAATTTATATAAATGATAATATTTGAAAATCCATTTTAAACGATAAAAATTGAGTAAAATCGTCCAATACTACTAATTATTAGTAATTATAATTCCACTGCATTAAAAATAAACATAACGACAACTTAATTGAAGTTCCATTTGGTGGCTGAATCCGATAATGAAATAGGGCCAGGGGTACATACTAAATACTATAAATTAATAATAAATAGTAGTTTTTACTTTGGGAAAATTTTATCGGTGAAAATTGTAGTCAATTTAGCGCTATATTAGTAATTGTACAAGAATTCAAATATTAATTGGGGGATAGATATTATGACTGTCATCATAAAATGATGGCCTAAAGACGCAGTATTTTATTATTTACAAGTTGTTAAAAAATAATAATAATAATAATTGTACATGCTTATATGAGTATTCAAGAAAGAGAAAGCAACTAGATACTCTATCTAGGCCTGATAATATTATTTTCATTCCTGACCCTTTCATGTCGGAACTGGAAAATTAAATAATCTTTGTAATTGTAATTTTGTAATTAAATCTGTTTTATTTAGTTTTCTATTTCTGTCTTTATTCTCCATTTATTAATAGTTTTATTCAAACATATGTCAAATGAAATAACATAAGCACACCTGTGACTAGAAGCAAGCATTAAGAGTGATGTAATGGTATGACAATTTTACCCGGAGAATGCAGACCAATTTACATTAAATTTTATAGGGTAAAGTGCCAGCTTATGAAAGTTGAAATGAGTAATTTGAATCCAGATAGTATGAATGCAAATGCACGTAACATTTATCTTTTCAAACAACAAGCAAGAAAGACTAAGTGACAGAGCATAATATTTACAAATTAATCAGTAATGTACAGTAACTGCAAAAAAAATTTATTCTACTGGTGGTAGACTTGTTTAAACAATCATATTATTAATCATACATGAAAAAAATTCTCTGTCCACAGCTTAGTTTCAACACAACATACCTTGCATTGTGACAAATTAATTTGGAATTTTAAAATGATATCTACTATCTTTTTGTGATATTACATTATATGATAGTATGCCAAGCCCTATAGGCTAGGCAAAGTCAAAATTATAAGGGGAAATTGTCAATGAATTTGTTTGATTGTGAATTTTTCTCTTTAATCTAACATAATTTGTCACTTCATTCAAATGCGCAAAAGCAAAATAACGGAATAAAAATGAATGAGTTATATATTTCACGCATTCATGAGAGAGGGTTCACTTAAAACATTCACATTTTTCCTTCATTTCAGAGTTTTCTGCATGATAGCATGGAGTGTTTGACAAATGCATCTTATTGCGACTAGGTACTATTATATGTCCATCCGTTCACTAAGATGGAGAGAGAGAGAAATACAAGTCAAATTGGGAATGCTTGAATTTTACTTGAATTTTAAATTTGTAAAATAATTATAAATTATACATCTTCAGCAAATTTATTTGTAAGCAATATTTAAGCATTTTTACTAGTTTGAACAACCGCCGACAAGAACTTATTCTGTCGGAAAAAGACTGATTAGATTTGGGTACATTGACGCTGCTTCCTCATCCTCATCGCAATTAATATCATTCACCTTTGACATCCATTACCAACCCATGAAACTTACAAGGCTGGGCCATGTCTACACAAAATAAAAAATCGTGATTTACACATTAGCACAACAAAAGTTTTCTTATTTGACAGATTAAACTAAACAAAAACAATGAAGCTTAAAAGACAGCACATGAACTGTTCATTCTTGTTATTCAGTGCTTGACAGCAGTTAGCTTTCAGCTGAATTATAAATGGGATGTGACAATTTAACATTTTAGCCATCGCTGCGATTAGAAACCGGCTTTAATTTTGTTCACACGAAACAAAGCAATATTATAATGAAAAATGTTTTAGAAAATCGAAAAAACAAAGAGGTTTGGTTGCCATTTTTCTCTTTGATTTGGCCGGTGCTAAGGTGGAGTGACCATTAGACAAGAAACGGTGGAGTTGTCACCATAATTCAGTCTAATGTTTCATCTTGAATGTACTTGTACTTGGCAGGTATTTCTTCTGTCAGTCAATTTTGTTTCAGCTAATATCGTATTTCACATCAAGACGCGATTGTCAGCGTCCTGTCAAAAAACTATCTTCTGTAAATGAATCTTTCACTTACTGTAACTCTTACGAGAAAAATATGCAAATTAATTTACTTGTTCTTTCAAAAAGTAGAAAAGTAGAGAGAACGATGACCAAGCAAGAAAAAAGTTGACAGAAATCTTTGTCAAATGAAAATGAAGCATTGTTAAAATATGCATAACTTTTGTTTGGTCGGACGACATGATTACTAACTAAGCTACATACCTAGTCAGCAAAAAGGTAAAGAAATCCTTATCTGAAGATCCCTTTGCATCATTGCAGCAGGAAAAAGTTCACGGACAACTATAATAACAATTAAGTTACATGTGTCATGTGTGTGGCTAATCTATTGGCAGTGAGCTTGAAAAGGAATCTTGACCGATTAAAAATAATTATTTTTGTCGATGGTTGAAGGAAAAAATCTCTGCAGCAAACATGCCAATTAATATAGTCCTTTTTGTAGTATATTTTCTGATATTTACGCTTAAATTTGCATATTATCATTTCGTGTTTTAGTTCTATTTTATTTGAATACTTAGATCAGTATACATTGAAATTGTATATACTTTATAATGTTTACATATTATTTATTTGAAAAATACATTTTTAGTCAACATATTCAGAATATCAGCAATGACGACAGCTGAAATACTTATTGAGATTGGGATGGGTGTGGTATAGTACAAAATATTCTATTTCCATAATGGATTTGAATCCTATTGCCTTGATTCTCCGCAAGAAACCGTTTTTCTTCTTTGCAAAAGTTTCCCCTTAATGCACTTCCAAGGTATGCTGGCTAACATTTTGTCTTGTTTCGTTTAAGTATGCTAGCACAATTGGGTTCCCCTTGTTTGCTTTCCAATTCCTCTAAAAGTCTGATATATACACGTAGAGGTCTAATTGAATCCGAAATTGTAATCCCCACGGATTACTTTGTTATCCTAATGGAAAAGCATTATGCAATCGTGGAAGATGCTGATACAATGTAGATAAAAAGACCACTGTACAGAAAGCTTCTGTCCATTTGATCAAGTCAAATAAACTTGATGTGTTTGTTGAAACAAGAAAATATATCATGATACAGTTTGTTGTGAGTTTCCTCATGTTCTTATTTTTGTCTGAATTCTCCATTTATTCATTATGTACTAGCACCACTGCTGCGGACAAACATTTACCAAACTTTTCCATTTGTCTTCAACAAACAGAAATGCAATTTCTCTGTCGCATCAATTAAGCTAAGCACTGTCTGGGGAGTTGTATTGAATGGCAAGAAGCAGCGGAATTTTCATTATGTTTTGCTGATGTATAACACGTCAGCGGAAGTGCAACAAATAAGAAAATAAAGAAAGTTAGAAGGTTTTCCTTGTTTGTTTACCTTTCTTTTTGATTCAATCAATTTTGTATTTTTTTGTAACTTTTAACTACAACAACAGGTCCCTGGATTTTATTAATTTTAAAAGAAACGACGAGTCCAACGGAGCTATCTTCAATTTCTAATTCAGCATAGCCCCCATTCCTTTTAAATAATTATTTTCGTCTTAAATTGTACAGAGATGTAAAGTCAAAATAGCATAGCGCTCTAATTTATTTCGTGTGGCCTTCTTGAATAATATTTTGTCTTCCCAAAGAATAATTTAAGAATAAAACTATATGTTATATATATATATTATGGCAGTCAGTACTTGATTAAAAATAGAAATGAGTATTTAGAAGAAATTTTACAAGATAATACGATTAGCAAAATAATTTCGAGTATGTTATTACTAAATTAACTGAGAAAACCAAAATGATGAAACAACATATTGCTATATACCGATTTCTTCAAAATTTAGCCATCTATCCTTCATCCCAAGTATTTTTAGTCAAACAGAGATGCATTCACGAGGCAAAGCAACTCACGATCAACACGGAACCGATCGTATGTGCACAGCCACAACAATACCCTAACACAAAAATATTTTACCCCCTCATTTCCCTTAAACATGTTACCTACAAACTATAGGCCTATACTTCATAGATTGATAGGGCATTTTTGTAGATATTGTGGGAACACTGATATGAATGTACTTTGATGACGTAAGAGAAAGTTTCCCAGAAAACAACAAAATTCATCTGCACTCCCACAGAGCTCGCTTTTGTCTTTACAAATAAAACACGTTGGCACTTTGGTTTGCTATTTGCTGATGCGTCTCGGCGGAAGGACAGTTTGTAGTACATGAATGATGTATAGATGTAAAAAAGTAACGATAAGTAAACCCTCAAAATTTAGAATAGTACATTTTGTGGTTGTAACTGATTGCGTTGAATGATGAAAATCGAAATGTGCAATTAATTAAATTTGGCCACCTGCAACCAGAAATAAATCAATTCAATGAAAGTTTGCAGTTGCAATTTTCTTTCAATTCCTTTGTTTCTTTTTCAATTCAGCTTCATAATAATAAGAGCATTTTATTTTATTTTGGTAAACTGTATGCTGGCTGATTGATACTTTGTACGTTGTCGTGTAATTATTAGAAGAATTTGTTAGCATTTAGTGTATATTTCAATTTCAAGGCATTTTGATTTTTGTATTATTTCTTTTAAATCAAATTCCTTCTGTATATAATTTGGTTTTTTAAACTAAATTTTAAAAATAGATTCTTAATAAAAGAGTAGAATAAGAATTATAAATTGATAATTATATAAATAGGCAATATATTGTTTTACTAAAAAGTTATTTTTAAACACTTTTATTTGAGTATTTATAATTTGAGCACATATTTCATCTTGGTAATTTTCTAAAATAGCATGAATCAAATAAATGTTGATTTGCATCGTTGGTATATTTTATTCGCATAAATAGACTGCTTAAGCTGTCGTACACTCAACATTTCATGTAGTTTCATATAGGGAATGTTGCACTAATATACATTAAATCTTCCTCTTAAAATGTTCACGGTTACAAGCTCACAAGTGAATATCTGCTCCTTTATGAAACATTTTTGTGCAAGTCCACCAACCAAATGTACAAATGTACGCAACTGAAAAGGTCCAGCCAACAGTATTAAAATCCATAGAATACAGGACGAATATTGTGTTTTAACAAATGCCGTACTCGGGTACAAAATGGTGAACCGATGTAATTTTGTTAGTAATGGAATAAGTAAACCTTTCAACCAAAAAAAACTTGCCTTCTCTCCCTTTTCATGTATTTACTGCCTTATGGCTATGTAAAAATGTGAAGAAGGGAAGAGCGGAGAGAGCTGAAGCAAACGGATGCATGGAGTGAGCTTGTCCACCTCTTCTCTTCACAGCAGCCAGTCATTCAACATTTTTTGCTCGTATTGCTCGAGGCAAAAAACATTTTTGACTGATCTTAGATTTGCTTACTCATACGAAAAGAGATGGGATGCAGAATACAGTGTAAAACTTGTATGCGAGCAACAGTGAAACAACCTATTAGGAAAGATATAACTTGTTCTAGTATACTTTAGCGAATAAATATTTCCGCAAATTTAATTTCTATTCAACTGAAACTAAAAAACGACAAAGCTTTGAATGATTGATTTTTTACTGATATTGAACGTCAACTACAATCTTGTTCTTTAAAGGAGATCCACAACATCAGTTTTGCTCTTGTTTCGGTGTAGCCGGTGCAGCACATTATACCTCGTATATTTACTGGCATACCATCATGATCATAATAGTAAAACGTTAATTAAGTACAAAGTATACTATAACTGATTACATTTATGAGCTACAAATATTACGAATAAATAATAATAAAAATCATAATATAACGTCTTAACGCTCTAATCAAATTCAGTTTGATTGCCCATTCACAGAGTAATATTCGACACTTGCTCAAAAGTTATCGCGCCACGATCATAATCATTATCATCATCACCATCATCAAAGCAGTTCCTTAAGTACATCGTATGAGTTTATATTACTGTATAAATAATCATCGTCATCATTAAAGAAGCTCAACCACAGCAATATATCGATATGTTAACATCTATAGTAAGCATATTAACAACACGACAACACTGGCCCATCTCATTCAACTTTACTATCCTTTTTACACTGTAATTTTACTCTCCTTTTAAAAACCTCCATAAAGTATCATTTACAACGATATTATTATTTCTTTCATTATTCTTTTTTGTAAACAATCTTTATTTTTGTTTTTATGAATATTATAAATCCTCAAAACTCACCTCATAAACAGGTAACCCCTGGTTAAAGAACAACCTATAAAATGAATTTTATATTTTATATACACACTTGACTTTTGCGTTTTCACTTGGCTCGTAACATTGCAGTGTGTGCACCTTATACCTACAGCAAGGAAACAGGTCTCAATGAATGGCAAGTTGAAACGGCAACTCTTTCGGTAATGAAGTGGCTGTAGTAATATTAGTACTGTAGTTTGTGCATATAAAAGAAAGGGTATAAAAGTATTATGATTATTATTATTGGGGCAATGAAAAATCATAAAAATGTTGATAGTCAAGAAAGTGGTGATGATGGTAGCAGCAGCAGTAGCGGCAAGGCAGTAAATGGCACTACTGAGCTGAGGTTGATATGCAGTTTAGAGGAAAATCATTCCACATGAATGTATATACGTGATTGGTATGATACGAAATTCATAATCTATATAGCGGCTTGTGCCTTTTGATCATTCAAACTATCAAGTGTTGATAAAACATTAAAATATATAAGTGAAGAAAATCGTACATTGTATAGAACATAAAATGAGTGTACAGTGCATTAACATTTTTACACAGTTTTGTCGGAAACAGCGAATGGTCGACTATTATGTTTAATGAACTCCTATGAAATCTATATTTTTTCATAGTGGTACAAAGGTGATAAACTTCTTATCTTTAAAATTGTACCATCATTAATTAATTTTGTATCATTTATATAGTTCTTTTTAGTCGTTCGTTTCATTCATTCATTAAATTGAGCCGTTTAATCAGTCAGAAGATATATTTTGAAAGCCAAATCTAATATCCGAGAAATGTATATAAAGCCAATGACTACCGTTGAAATCTTATTGATATTGTAACAGTAAGTTTACATTTTCCGTTTGGAAGTGCGATATTACTACATTTAATAATAATAATAAGCGGCAATAATCAGGGTAATGACTTTTTAATAATATAATATAGGAATGAATTGTCTCTTTTCAGAGACAGATTCTTAAGAATAACCTCAAAAGTTCAATGTAATTCATTGTTTACTCATAGTTCATGTTAAATAACTCTCAATCACCATTTAATTGCATTGATTGGAGCATAGTGGTTTCAATAATCACCATTTGGCTCGGCACGCTATTCTAGTCTGAATTTTTATGTTTTCCTGAAATTCAAGACGATTCAGAAAAGAACCAGCATTGTTTTTAACTCTCATTATCTAGATAAATGGAGTAGTTATGTTATGCCAATTGAGGGATTACAATGTTATTTGGTTTCGGTGTTTAATGAATTTAGTCAAGTATAATTTTATTTTCTTATAAGAATTTTTTAGTTTCATGAAATCAGGAACTCAATTTCTCATTCTAGATATTTTTGTCCTGGCAAATTGTACGGAATAAAACTTATAAGAAACAGGCATATTATAGGTAACTAAAGATTTATTACCAACTTAAGCTGTGCATTGTGCTATTAGTACCGTGCTTTAAAAGTGGGATAAATGTGATAAAGTCAAGTTGAAAGAAGGTTTTAAGTGCATTTTATCAATCTATACTATAATCTGCAAGTATAAAAAAACAGAATAAGCCAAGGAAGTTTATGTTTTCATAAAATATTTATACGCTGGATTATTTAATCTCTCAATTATTGTGGTGTTTGTTTACTGCAGAAGCATTAAGCATAGTTTTATGCATAAAAAGATCATCAATAGTTATCATTATTATACACATTATTCAGTGGCGCCAGCCTTTACTGAAGATGCTTATTGGTTACTTCATTTCCATCTGTCTGTCACACGGTTTTCTCTAAACGTATCACCATAATCGACTATAATAATCATTAAAATGTGTTAAATAAGTTTAACCTGCCAATTAACTATGTAAACGATAACATAAACAGTAAAAATGCATTCAAAATAGATATATTATTATTAAAGGAGATTCTAACATTTAGTGCAACGGTACTGAAAACATTGCAAAGTATGAAAATATCTTGATTGTTTAAACTTTGTCCCTTATATAATTTCAAAGCAGAAGAATAATTTTCTATATAGAACAAAATCGGCCTATTTGAACATGATTCATCCTGATTATTCTTTGGAAATAGAAGTCATTTACCAATTCAGTGCACATTGTTTTACAATGCGGTCATGTACAAGAAAGCCGAGACGGTTAATAAAGTAGGTATATCAATATATATCGAGTGTCAAACTTATATTGTATTTATTTAAACTGTTATATAACTTAGTTTATACACAGATCAGTTAGGTTATACGTACGTAGGTATCTGTAAGTTAACGTTTACATATTTTTTCATTAATATAAGTGTAAATCTTGGCATTACTTCTCAAGGGAAAATTCCAGTGTGACACAAAAGTAAATTTAAAAGTCCAATTTATGTATATCACCTCAACAAGCAGCGAAATGTAATTCAAAGTTAAGTAGGTAATTCAAAAGTTTAATAAATTAGTATAATCCTCTTACAAAGAAAAAAATTTAGCTTAGCCTTGAATCGTCAGCTCATGGATACAGGTGTTTTATACATACATATATAACCAGCCACATATTATGAAATTTAGACTACAACTGAAGTGTAGTCAGTTCAAATGCATACTTGTAACTTTTTTATAAGTTATAAATAAAAATGAATATCGTATACACAATTCATTTGAATGAGCACCTACAGCAAAAAATAATGATGACGATAAAAATGTGAATTATATTCTAGAATCTGAGCATACCAATAGAAAAGGAAATATTTGGTTTGGACTGTCTAGTGTCTGTGGATATTATGCTTTTTAAAGTACATGTAGTCCATCTACAATAGTTTTAAAGTGTACATTTAATACAAGACAGGCGATAAACTTTTATAAGACAAACGCCCTGAGCGCTGAGTATTTTATTTAGAGACTAAGAAATAAATATGAACATAAAAAGGCTTACCAACCTACATACAGACTGAGCATATCAAACTGTAACGCATCTTAAGCATGTTGACTAATATGCTGATGCGCATCCGTGTATTAATAGAATAACAATTGTACTTCTCCAATGTAACAATCACCAATATCACCTTAACATATGCATACACAGTGCAGTTGTATCAAGTTCATTTCTCTGCTCGATTAGGAGCATAGCCTAACATGCCTATATACTAAATATATATAACAATATAATATAAAAAACCTGTATAAAGTACAATATTTTTATATTACAATGAAGAAACAGTAACAGTTTGTATAAATCTAGGCAAGCGAAGTAAAAAGTTCCGGATTTTGTAAGATATATTTGTGTTTGTAATTAGTACAAAAACTAAAACAATACAAAGAGAGCAAAGAAAAGATAAAACGAGCAAAATTTAAAACCTATTCAGATCTAGAAGAAAAGGATTTCTATTCTAAACAGGAATAGCATATATCCTCCCCTCCCAGGCTTATGGTTGACTTCACTCTTACAAAACGACACTTTCCCATGTTTGTAAATTGTCAAAGAGAAATTTAAAAATTACATATATGCAATATGCACCTCATCAAATTAAATAGACTTCACCTAAAGGTTTTGAAGATCTACTCAGCCCAGCCGCATCACAAATGTGCCAACACGGATATACGTCGTGAATAGTAATGCCATAAAATGACCAACGGCACCTTTAAAAATTATTCCGACTATACTCCATAATAATATGTGTTCCTTTGTATTGTAACCATATTGAATGCATTAACAGTATGTTAGTTGATCTGCCGGGTTGGTAACGTCGGTACTAATGCAACGCTAATAATCATCATCATCATCGGTATTATCATCGACCTTCTCCTCCTTTCCTTTACTCTCCTTATTTACCTGTTTCTTCTACATACATTTAAAGTCATCGCTTCTTTGATGTAATTTTGTAGATATAAGGAATCATATTTTGGTAGAAAACTAAAAGCAAATAATCAAAAGTCCCCTATTATTACAGGTGGATACAAATCTACACACTTGATCAGCAACATTGTCTGTGTAACACTTAAAATTATGTATGTATTTATTATTATATAGAGTTTGATAAACATACACAAAAATCTCAATTCGATTTTCAATGATCCTCTTTTTCTTCTGATCTCTCAGCCCACACTGTCCAGTCTCTCGAGAAGACGACAGCAATCAACAAGCTTTGTTGTATTTTTTTAAAATCAAGTTTAAGTTGAAAGTGCATTGTAAAATAAAAAAACAACTAGGGCAAAAGTTTGGATTTGAAAAATTGTCCTTGAAATTTTTTTAAATGTCAGATCTTCAGAAAAAATACGGAAGTTCATTTTCATGGAAGAATGTAGTCAAAAGAATTTTTTCTGAAGTCTTCTCAATTGGAGACATTGTAAAAGCTAAAAAGTAAAAGGACCAGGAAGAATCTTTTCTGGGAATTTCTTTATTGGGATATACACTGTATATAATAGTGAAAACATAATAAGACAAGAAGAAAAAGTTCCACGGACAAGTTTTTTCAGACGACGTGATATTTTTTGTGCCTGCTGCCACCAACCATTTTTTGTTCAATTATGTATAAACCCTTTTCCAAACTGCATTTAAAAAATACAATACTGAAAAAATTGAGTCATAAAACCCATTACTTGCCACGGCGTTTGAGACGGTGTGTAAGGACAATCAAGTCATAAATATTCCTGCTCATTTACTTCGATTATACTTGCGATAACAATATAAGAAGAAACGACCAACCACCTTTAAACCAAGTGAAATGAAAAGGGTTATAGAGATCAGCTTTTGGAGGTATATTGAGGGAGTTTTTTTCAATTTTATGATGTGAGAAGGGTTGTGGATCTATTTTTGAGCATCGCACAAGGTAAATTCTTATTTGCGACATTGAATATTTGTTTCTGATTTTTGCTAATGTTTTGAAAAAACTATAAATGGTAGTTTTTGGTGCTATTACGTACATTTTTAGCTTGCCGAAAGTTATTTCATTGGCTAAAAATAATTGGAGAGAATAGTTAGAACAAACACAAAAATAAGGTATGAAGCACGAAGTGCTTATTGAGAATTAAATCTTATAAATATTGAATATTTTATTAATCTGAGTTTTTCAAACTATTTTTGCCTTTTTGATTCAAATGGCTCAACTAACCCAAACATTTTTATTGTATTAAAAAATCTCTATTCAACCATACTTTTGTTTAGCGCTAATGTAGTGCTTAGTTTTATTAACAGAAGAGCTAGAATTTTCATGCAATCAGAATTTTTCCCGATTTTATTTTACCTATTTACATTTTGGAAATATTTTAATATCTAACTATGATGCGATTTTCTTGCGTTAAAGAAGCATGTCGTATCATTAATGTGATATCGAAACATCAAGACATAAAAAGTTAAGTCACGATCACGATCATAAGAGATGCAAACTTCATGACGATAGATTCGAAACAACAGCATCACACGTTAAGACGATACGATATGATCACGTCCGTCCTATTTTTTACATATCTCTGCATGAAGTCTCAATACATTTTATGCCTTCAAATTTACATTAGATTCACAGCAGGCAGGACACACAGTGAAGTAGATGATGCATCATGATGAGAACAGAAAAAAATCAACCCTCGCTAACTATAATCTCAAACTTGAAATAAGTCACCGACATCTTCCCTTGCTGCATGAATATATAAATATTTTGCTTCATCAGGTTCATGGAATCCCTTTACCATCTCAGTTCTTTACATGCTCGAACGAAAGGGTCTGTCTAGAGAATCGAATGTGTGTAAGTAGTCAGGGGCCATCATCATGCTTTAAAGCATCTTTGGTGCAGGACACTCTGAACATAGAAATAGAAAGGCACAGTAGTGTATGCATATTATGTGTAAGTGTAAACTAATGTTTATAAATGAGATAAGAACCATTCCATTGCCATTGCTGCATGAACATTGTTAGATGCTCTTTTTTACATTTGTAATCCTTTCGCCGGCATAACCACTTCGTATGTGGCTGATGAAGAAGAACCAGCTAGTTTTCAGTAAAATACATTTATCAAGCAGAAATGTATGCATTTACTCTAGGGTAGGGTGTCCAACATATAACGTTTCCCTATTGGCTTAAAGATCAAGTATGCCAAGCACAAGAAAAGTTAGAGAAGATGCTTACGTAGCACAAGTATTAACAATACCCTTTTTATTGTTGAATTTCATAACAAGTTTTTGGTATAAGGCAATTGCTGTACGATGGATGAATGATCCTTGTACTGGTGCTGTGTAACACAAGTCTACACAAATGTCTTATTTACAGCATCTTCTACAATGACATGATCTGTAATGTACATATCACATAATAATAAATTACTTTAGTTTAGTGCTTGTTAAAATCACAACACCTTATGAAAATAAAGATCCTGTTGACTATTAAATATTGTTGGACGCACGTTACAAAATGATAAAAATGAAACAAAAATATAAATAAGTTGTTATAAATCCCGATGATTATATACATAATATATAATAAAATAACGAAAGAATAACAAGATCATCTGAATGTTTTAATCAAATTCAAATTGTCAAAAATTACATTTGTTATGCCCCGTGATTTAAAATTGCCATCCTGATAAGCAAACCTGAGCAAGACGATAAATTGTTTGAAAAACTAGAATCGTGAAATTGCAGTTACCTATTTGCTTGCATGATCGTGTACCATAATTGATAATGTATATGATGTGGTCACACATTTAGAAATAAATATATGCGACATGCTCATAATTTTACGTTGTTTTATATTAAGTGCTAACTGCCCGGCAGAACAAAAGTAAATTGCATGAACTAGTTTGATCATTATAACATGGGTGCACACCGCTGAGTGCATGGATGATTGAATTTTATTTTTCACTCCATTTTCGCTGCTATTGCTAAAAGCACATGTGGCTCTGTGGCTGTCTGCATTCATTTGAGTAGCAATCATGCATATAAGGAAGTAAGAGGAAATTGAAAAATCAAAAGGCATGACTCATATTTCTTGTGAAAATGTCTGCGTCGAATAGGAAAGGGGGACGGCTCTTGGCACTTACGAAAGACTCACATGTCAACTTTCATTTCCGTATTTGAACAACAATGTGTGTTATTCATTATAAATGTTAGTGGCGGCAGTGAATACGAAATTGTGAGTACAACTTTTTAGTTTGCATTATGAACATGATGACCGAGCAGTTTGTTAGAAAGGAGAAATTTCTTGAGTTAGAAAATAAGAAAATAAGCTACGTTTTGGTAGTTTTCGTGATAGACAATCTATTTATTGTTCTAATGATTTTTTCTGAAAAATTTCCTTTATATTGTTGCAAAGTTAATTCATTGTACAATTTTGCAATAAATATACAAGCTGTATACACTATTTTACTTAAGTGTTAAGAAACATTTTTGAATATTTTGGGAAAAACGTTTGTTTTGTTCGTGTGTTTCCACTTTTTTTGGATGTATTGTTCTCAACACGGCACAAATATATACATATTCCGAATGTTCATATAGATATAGTGCATGATATTCAGCAGTTCCGTTGAGTTTAATTTTTCGTCCTATTTTGTTGTCGCCTTACCCCTTCCCTTCCTATCTCCTTTTACTCCCTGTGCTAATGTAAGTTTCTCCGGTTTCTTGTCATTTAAATGGCATGTGCGTGTGTGTCATATGCACTTTCATGTTTTATCATTTGCTCAACACTCCATAAGCCAGTTTTGTTACTTCTATATCCTAAAATATTACTGTTCGCATCGTCCTATTAAAACACGGGTTTCCTTCTCATATATTTGGACTTTGGTGCTCTGTTTACATGAGGATTTAGCTATGTGCTCCTAATGGCTTCTATTATAGAAATGGTGGGTTCGTGTGGGAGAAAATGTTTTGTGCATACAGATGAGTAGATATACATGTAGCAGTGAACTGGAATGTGTCTCCATTCATATATATAACAACATATAAAATATTTTTGTGTCAGTATATAGAACTTAATAATAATATGTATTCTGGCAAGCATCGACAATTGGAATGTTTCACGGAGACGAGAACAGCGTTATCCAATTCTCCCTTTTCCTTCTCCTCTCTCCCCTTTCTGCTTTTTCTGGACTTTTTACCAAACATCTCGAAAAAATCAACCATGCTTGCTTTTTTTCTTCGTACGACGAAACCAACCCAACCGAGAGCAGGGTATCGTGATAATAATATAAATTATGTGTATCAGTCCTTCGTACTCTGTATTATAGTAGAGGGTGGAATTATATAAAATAATATGATAAAAATCATAATAAGAGGCAATACATGATTGTCGTTTGGAGGAACATTCATGAAGAAAAGTGAATATCTAAAAAAGAAGGAGAGAGCAGCAAAGAATATTTTTGGGTCTCATTTTTCTCCTAACGTCATCCTCCTAGAATTCCTTGCTACTAATACTTTTTCTCGCTCACGTCACTACCACTTCACAACTTCAATCTACAGAAACACATCTCCCTTAATAATAAGACTATAGGGAATCTATATCTACTTGTTTTTTGTTTGAACAGGAATCATATAAGTTTATATGAACTTGTGCATTTTCTGCTATGCTGTGCTACTATTCAATCGTACAAGGATCATTTCACTGTATGTGCCCGGGCTAAAGTAAATATCAGCAGCAGCAATAGAAACGAGAGAAGAAAAAGACGGTGATGGTGGTGGAACGGACATGGACATACGGACCGACCGCTGTCTGACTCCATTCCTAGTTATATGACGGCATATCATGTTATACAATATATTATTATTATGTGAGAGTGCATGTACAATATACATACATATTATTTTACATGTTTCACTCTTTTTATGTATTTTATGCTTACTCGCAACTGCACTCATGCTCTTTTCAACTCGTAAGGATTTCTACTATTTTACTATTTACTATTATGTCTACTACTTCTACTACTACTTCCAACCACAACTTCTATTATTCCAGTGAAACCTTCTTCAACTTCTTCATGACTGCTGCCACTACCACCGTCATTTTCATAGTATTCCGTATATTCAAGGATCCTTGTCAGTTTTCAGTTTTCGATTCAAGGGAAACAGCTTGCATTCAACCTTTCTCGCTCTTCTATCATCGACTCACTTTTAGAAAGGCACTCACGGATTATTTCCTTCTTTCTTTCACTCTCCGCTCAATAATTTTAAAAAGAAATCTTTTAGTGAACCCGAGATTACAAAAATGCATCTGCGTTTCTTCCATTATTATCGGTAAATTCGATTAGAATTAGAACGAACTTGTGCTTTTTGTGTTTATTTACTTTTGTGGATCATTTTTCATAAGTCACGTTCATATACATTCGTTTTTTGTTTGTGTAATAATTTTGTGCGTTTTTGTGTGTGCATGTGCGTATCTTTGTATATTATTTTAGTTCCAAGTTTATCGTCTGCTTCATTCATAAATGGTAGTCTCTGTAAAGAAAATGAATGAAAATCCCTTTTGGTTTAGCTTGGTGGTTTGAATATTTTCCTATTAAGTTGTATGACCTTTAAGATTCCTCAGATATGAATTATCTATAAAGAAAGTTTGACTTTGACTAAGACTTTGACATGCTTCATTTAAAAAATATTTTATTTTATGTAGATACATTTATTTAAAGACACAAAGAATAATATACAGTTGCTTCACTTTTTACTTTATGAAACATTAATTCTGAATATATCATTGTTGCTGACTGCAGATGCATTTTTGAAGCTTTGATCATTGATATCACAGTTGAATGAAGGCTATATTGTGGATGTGGCACGTGCCTGAAAATCAAAAAATAAAAGGAATTTTTGTGTGCAATATTAAACTGTCAGTGTACTTCATTATTTCTTACGCAGATGTTGTCATCCTCGAGAGCAAAGGACTGTGGATTGGTGAATAAGAGAATGCCGTTGTTGCTGATGATGATAATGGCGATCACGTTGATGA